>JAYESA010000012.1:52342477-52462477 GCA_036927795.1 Iris macrosiphon | reverse complement strand
TTGGTCAAAATGGGTTGATGTTGGGT
The DNA here is from genome assembly GCA_036927795.1 of Iris macrosiphon. Lineage (NCBI taxonomy): Eukaryota > Viridiplantae > Streptophyta > Magnoliopsida > Asparagales > Iridaceae > Iris > Iris macrosiphon. Next base: position 52,462,451 of record JAYESA010000012.1, on the reverse strand, counting down.
CCCAATTTCAATTGGAACGGACAAAGAATGCAAAGCTGGAATTAATTAAATTTACGTACGGACGTTTGTAATAATTTTTGTGCGACTAAAATGAGGCAAAAGAAAGAGTATTTGTGAGTTACACGAGGGTCAGAATAATAGGCTGGTATGTCTAGACAAGGTGTATAAAATTTTGTTTGAGGAAAATAGCTAGTGTAGTGTCCTAAATATCAAAACAATGGTAAGGTATCCTAAGTAATAAAAATATTGCACAATAAATAAAACTCTGTGTATAAATTCTAATTTGTACCAAATTAACCCTAATCTCTCTATCTAAGCTAATTAAACTCAAATTTGGTCGAGGGAGTTTACAACTACGCCCCTTTAGTGTTATTATGATCAGCAAGCGCTTGAGGCCTTATATGAACGGATCTGACATACCCTCTTGGCTTCAATCATCAAACAATGTAATGATGCCATCCTCGATGCGCTCATTTAATATAGTCTCTTCTATGAACGAATCCGCCAGAATTACCTGGCTTCAAACATCAACTACTATAATGATGACATTCTTGATGCTCACTCAGTGCTTTGCGCCTAAGCCGTATAGTCCTCTTCTTTCTATTGAAGAGATCATTTTTTGCCATCACTGCAGTCGTCTGGTTGTCACAGTATATTGATACTGTTGAAATATGTATACCAACCAATGCAAGATCATACAGGAGCTCTCAAAGCCATTCTAATTCTTCCAGTACAGCTGACAGTGAATAGAATTTAGATTCTATCGAGGAAGAAGAGGGCATTATCTGCTTCTTTGACTTTCACGATATAGCAGCTCCACCTGTAGAGAAAATATATCCTCCTGTTGACCTTTCGCTCTCTACTTCTGTACACCAGCTTGCATCACTGAAGTCTTCCATTACTGTCGGATATCCTCAATGCATACCTCTGAGTACTCTTGAGATATCTTATCACTCTCTGCACAGCTTTCTAGTGATCTATACCTAGATTGCTCGTGAACTGACTCAACATCACTACGGCAAAATTTATGTCAGGCCTTATGGTAGTTGTAGCATACATCAAACTTTCGATGATGCTTGAGTACTCCAGCTGTCTTATGCTTTTCTTTGGATTTGGCTTCAACTTCTTGTCATACCTGTACGAAGTATCGATCCCTCAAAGATCTAGATATCCATAGCATATGAGCATCTTCACAATGTAAAAAGATTGTGACGGTGCCACTCCAATGTCCGTCCGGGTGATCTTTATCCCCAGGATAACATCAGCTTCCTCCCAAGTCCTTCATGCTAAACTTGGATGAGAGAAATTTCTTTGTCTCCGTGATACATGCTAGATCCGTACCTAGGAACAACATGTCATTCACATACAAACAAATGATGACTCCTCTCCCATCAGTGAACTTTGTGTAAACATACTTGTCTGTCTTACTGGCCTTGTAGTTATTTGATCTTATGACTTTATCAAACTTCTTATGCCAGATCTTAGGAGCTAGCTTTAGACAATATAATGATTGCACCAACATGCAGACTTTGTCTTCAAGTCCCTTGATAAAAAATCCTTCTGGTTGTTGCATGTAAATCTCTTTGGTTAACTCTCCATTAAGGAATGATATTTTGACATCCATCTGATGAATAACTAGATTATGTATTACACTCAGAGTAATCAATATCATGATGGTTGTCATCTCCACTATAATAGCATATGTGAAAGTCTGTAACTACCATATTTCTAGAATTTGGGTAATTTTTTTATTTTGAATAATTATAAATTATAAAATTTTGTTATTTATTTAATATTATACATGTTATATGTGTGTGTGTGTGTGTGTGTGTGTGACTAATATTATTATTGGTTGGTAGATTAGACTATTTGATTAGACATGACTCTAGTGGATTTAACCAACTTGATATGACTATTTAAATAATTAGTTGGACTAGTCCCTTTTGACCCAACTTAAGTTAATATTTTTATTAAATTAGAGGATTAGGCTTAACCCTTATTAGGAAGAGAACTTCCACCTTAATTATTTCTTCATAACAACCCAATAGGGGCATAGAGGTCTTTTTATATTGCTTATGGAAAGGGAAATGGTGGTCGGCCCAAGAAAAGTGGGGGGATATTCTCTCTCCTCTCATTCTTTATTTCAATTATTCCCCATTTGGTGTTCTTCTCCAAATTGATCCATTCCATCATAAATCTCTCTCAAATTACTTCCAACCCCATTCATTCTCACCATCTAAGGAAACTAAAAGTTTGGATTTCGAGGAGCATTAGAGAAAAGGAGTTTGGCTTGGTGCTTGTGTCCAAGGTTGTGTCCTATTGAGTTTTAATTGAAAATTCATCTCCCAATATGTAAATTCTGAGATTCTTTCTCTAATTAGGTTCTAATTATTACATCTAATCATTAGGAATCTACCCAAATATTAGGGCTACCCAACTTAACCATACATTAGGGCTACTCATAGGAAAAAGTTTTGACTTCTAATGGTCCCTATTATGACTTTTATATTGAGTTTGGTGCCTAATTTAGAGAACATTCGAGATTGGGACACCAAGTACTTGTTATTAGATTTAGTAGATCAAATTAGACTTGTATTAGTATTATGAGACTAGCTACGTGTCTACAATTGGATACGAGTATGTCATATCACAAAGTTTTGTGATCCAGAATTATTTGGAAGTTTTTTCCATACGGGTGCCACACACATGTAGAGTTGTACCATGGCACTATAAATAATGTGTTAGCACTTAAAATAGGTTCTAATTACTATTTAGAAATTATGGGTAAAAATTGGGTTGAGTTAGATAAGTTTGGGTTGCTTATCATGAGGGTATCATGGCGTATTATAGGATGCACACTACGTGTTTGTTGGAATAACAAGTTGGTCATTCTTGGCTTGATTCTCAGTTTTACTCTTGATTATATATTTGTATACTCAATAGAATAGGTATATATAAGTTTTAAGCATTTATATGTGTGTGTGTGTGTGTGTGTGTGTGTGTGTGTATGTGTGTGTGTAAGAGAGAGAGAGAGAGAGTAGTGTCAGGTTATAGGAGGTGAAGGATATCGGGCACATAGTAATAGCAAGGTCAGGGGTCCTGTGTTTAGTGTATCATAATGGAGGGATTATGTATAAGTGTGTGGGTGCCTTGAGTATGCAGTAAGGAAGAGAGGCATGTGGTTTAAGTTGGCAGTTGGGGGAGGCCTGAGGTATGGTACAGTCTTGTGTGTGTCTGTGGTTGAGTGGTAGTATAGTTTGGGAGGGGATTAACTGTTAGTATAATTGTGGTGATTATTGAGGGTTGTGTGCATGAGGATGGGGTTACTGCTGGTAAGTAACAGGCAGAGGGGTGGCCTGATGAGGTGTACACAGCAGGCTGGTAGCATATACAGCAATTGTAGAGGCATGTGTTGCAGCATGACTTGCAACAGTAGTGCTTGGTATCGGCAGGGAAGTTTATTAGAAGTTGTTGCATAAGGAAGAAGTAACTACAGCAGTAAGAATGATGTGTCTCAGTCCTATGCACAGTAACTATGATGGAGTATATCTGTATTGATTATGCACTATAGAATCTGGATATATACATGAGTGTCATGGCAGATCTGGGTATAGGTGATGAGGGTAGTACCAATGAGGGGGAGATAAGAGTTAAACTGGGATGTGCAATGGGAAATAGAATGGAGCATCAGCAGCAGTATATGTGTATTATACATGATTATGTATCAAAGGTTTAGTAGTAAACACATATATTATGTCAGGGTGTTTCCAGTATCAAGTGTGGAAAGTGTTTCAGATTCTAGGATATGTGTGTGTATATGTGTGCTAGGGGTAAGTGAGGCTTGTGTGTGTAGGTTGGTATCGGGTAGGGTATGTGCGTTATAGAGAAACTCGACTTTAGCTGTAATCTTACTTAATATCTATGTACCGCAGGTATCCTATAGTATCTACAAGTCCGCAGATAGTAGGAACGAAATGGAGGACTGGTTGCAGCCTACTCAAGGCATTTATTACAGGGTACAGAGGAGTTTAGGGAGGAGCTTGAGAGCACAGTTCAGGTTATAGTGAGGTCAGGTTGAGAGCTTATTTGCTCGCAATATAGGTGCAACTTGAGTTAAGGAGTTGGAGGGATATTACAACAACTATATTGCTGTTTGGGCAGGATAGGCAGGCATTAGAGTTGGAGAATGCAAAGGCAATACAGGCTAGTAAGATTAAAAGTGTTTGAGGGTTAGTGTGGGGGTGTTCAAGTAGACTAGTGAGATGTGGGTGAAGGTGAGAAATGTGCCAGTAAGTGTAAAAGAGTAAGGGTTTTAGAGTTTGAGTGTATTGATGGCAAAAGAAGGTATTAGTGGTATACTGGGTATGTAAAGTAGGGAGTAACAGTTTCAGATAGTAAGTGTTGTTGCAATACTTGTGGAAACACAAGGAATACAATGAAAGGGAAATAGCAAGTATCTGTGGGTGTTGATATGAGTGTCAGGTGGTGTGTATTGTATTATGTTATATGAGTTGATTAAGGGAATGCTAGGATAGAATGAGGTATTAGGGTATTGACTAGATATCAAAGTATTAGCTAAATGAAATAGGTTATGGCTAAAGATATCATAAGTTATGGATATATATAGGTCTATATAGTATATTATGATATTAATATGACCTAGAAGACCCAATATTACCAAAGTATTACTAATAGGTAATGAGTATATGTTCAGATACTACAAGTTAGTGATGACCTGGAGCTTATAGGTATAAGTATATGATACTTGGTATTGGTATTAGCTAGTTAGTCTAGAAACTTAGTATTAGGTAGGTAATGACTAGTTTAGATCTAGAAAACCTAATTTAGTAAGGATTGACTAGCTTGACTTGGTTTTGACCTAGAATTGACTAGTTTGACTAGTATGGCCTAAATTGGTCCTAGATATCATATTTTAACTCGGTTAAGCATGTTTATCATTCTAATTCACCAATATAACATTAATACTTCATATTAGGTCACTTTGACTCAAGTCCAAACACATATTGGTATTGTCAGCTCAGGACCACAGGCGAGTACATTCTCTGATAGTTTCTATTTCTTGATAATTACTATAATACAAGTATTTAAAAATATTTTCTTGATTCCTGATACATTGGTAAACGAATTAGTATACACATGGATCTTCAGGCATAAGATATTATTTATTGTTTTATTGTTCTCTTATTCTCGTATGGTTTAGATAATATTTAACATTAGACAATATTTAATATTAGACAATGTTTATTAATTATCTTGCATCATAATGTGTCATGGTTGGATCCATTATACTAGTCGAAAAAAGAAAAAGTATTAGATAGATATGTGATAAAAATATAGACAATGTTTAATATTTAAGTTAGACATTGTTTATCCAACGTTTAAGTGGATATGTTCAACCCAAGCTGATCGTATATCTAACTAGTAATTCAAACACTTAGTATAGTTACAGTTTTTTACCATATTATATTTCATTGTCGTATTATATTTTATCATGTATAGAACATATTGCTCTTGCTTACCTATTTCTTCTGTCATTGTATGATATTGTTTATTATTTCTTATCTTGTATTACATTCTCTATTTTTATTTATAGTCATTATAAACTAATTAAAACTGCTATTGGGTTGTACTTCACTCTAATTCTGATTGAATATATTTTTTAAATGATTGGTTAGAGGAGATGTGTCATACCATTTATGGACCTCAAGATGGTGAGCCGACTGAGAATTATTATCGGCTACTGAGGCGACTTAGATTTCCTTTAGCATATTGTATATATTTTTGTTTTAGATATTGGCATGTATATATTATTTAAGATTATGTTATAGCTAGACTATTAGTCTTGGATGTATTATATTGTGACTTTGTAACTCTTTCTTCTATTTCATATCATGCATTTATCTTTCTTTAGTTTTATATCATGATTGAGTATCGATTAATATAATACCATCATTTTGTCCTCCAATTGGAGTTGGAAATTATTAACATGTACTAATATATATTGTATAAGATGTTTAGATAGCATTGTTAACCTAGACAATGTTCTACCGTCGATGCTGCATCGTTGAATGGACATACCCATGTACTCGTATCCCTACACCGGGTGTGGATCGTGACACATTTTTGTGGTGATCCATACAAATCAGGCTTCGCAAATAGTGCGATGTCATGGTAGTGCAACCAACTTAGTTGTACTACTGCGAGCTTGTGATAGGATAGGATATAGGATACTAGGATTAGAGGGCGAATACTCAATCACAACTAAAAAATTATTACAATATATTGATTATTGCTATCTTTATTATTCTGAATATTGCTTTCCATGAAAATTATTGTCCTTCTTTGATGATATCGTATCTTGCTCAAAATTGATTCCTTGAATCTGTCTTCAGGATACCGCCAAAGACCCGATCGCAGCGCTTTGGTGCAGTCTCGATGAGGTTGGTTACTTTTATACCTCCGAGGTGAGCCACAACAACCACTACTCCATTATCTCCAGTTCAGAGGGCCACCTCACCAGTCCAGGTGGGCATTATCGCAGCAGCTTTAAGGGGTGCTCCACCTCCAGTTTAGAGGATAGAACTTGCAGTTTCGGAGGAGCTTCCAATACCCCCACTACCAGTTGATCTTGTACAGATATTTGCACTCTTCAGCAGATGATGAAGGTCCAGAGGGCCCATACAGAGGCTCAGCATGGCCAGTCAGACGTGATGAGGCAAAGAATAGAGAACGCCCATCAATTAGTGCTAGCAGCCTTGGTGAGAGTAGCGCTTACTCAACCATAGATTATTCTACCCCAGGCCGATCTACAGCCGAGTCCAAATACTATTATGGATTTTAAGAGGATGGGGAACAAGGACTTCAAGGGTACCGAGGGATATGAAGATGACTAGATAGAAGACATCGAGAGGAACTTGTGAATGGCGCAGATCCCGGAGATCCTATGGATAGAGGTATCTGGCAGCCAGATGTTCGATATAGCACTAACATGGTTTCACACGGATCTGAGGATTACGGTACCTTGATTAAGTTAGGAAGCTTTCAAAGAGCACTTTAAAGAGAAGTTCTTTCTGGATGTGGCCCAAAGTTTATTGGAGTGCCAGTTTCAGGATCTCGTCCAAGGGAGTATGTCGATAGATGAGTATCCCGCAGAGTTTTATAGATTGGGCAGATTTATGGAGAGGCAGAATCCCCTAGGAAGAGCGAGATCAAATCCCATAATAGTGGTCACCGCACTACTATCTTCGAGGAGATATTGATGGATACACAGTGTGCGGAGGATGACTTGGAGCTCACGTCTAAGAGGATGAGGGATGTATCAGGAGGAGTTAGCAGCAGTGTGGGTCCAGCTAAGAGACCTTATTTTTAGCAGCCGAGAATATTCTAGCATCATCAGTTTTCTATGCCAGTCAGGGCACCAGCTCAGCAAACACATCAGTTAGAAAGGCCAGTTCATCAGGCACAATAGCAGCCTCAGAGGCAGACTCAGTAGACTTTTCCTTGTGCCTATTGTGGGAGGCATGGGCATGATTGAAAGAACTGTCAAAAGAGGCTCAGACTATGCTTGTATTGTGGTTCCCCTGATCATCAGGTAAAGTAGTGTTCCAATAACCCGTATGGACCAAATCGTTGTCAGAGAGGTAGAGTTAGGCCACATGTGGCACCGCAGACTGCTCAGCACCTATGGATGGAGGCTGACGCTATAGGTGATGGGTTAGCATATTTTGCCATGTTCTATTCCTTTCCTTTCTATCTGTTGTTTGTATGCTTTATTAGTACCATATAGATTACTTGTGTGTTATAGTATAATTAGTATACCCTAGCAGAGACTGCAACACCATAATGGAAATAGACCATAACACTGCATATGACTATAGTTAGTGATTTCTTTTAATTGCATGCTTGTATGATTCTAGACGGGTTGGGGGTTTGACCTAGAGGAGATACAACCATCTTTAAATTTTGTGAACAAAATTTTTCTAAGGAAGGTAGACTTATAACTACCATAATTATAGAATTGGGATAATTTGTCATTTTGCATAATTATAAATAATTTGTTATAAAATTTTGTTATTTATTAATATAATACATGTTATATATATATATATATATATATATATATATGTGTGTGTGTGTGTGTGTGTGTGTGTGTGTGTGCGTGTGTATGCGTGTGTGTGTGTGTGTGTGTGACTAATATTATTATTTGTTGGTAGATTGGACTATTTGATTAGACATGACTCTAGTGGATTTAACCAACTTGACATGACCATTTAAATACTTAGTTGGACTAGTCCCATTTGACCCAACTTAAGTTAATATTTTTATTAGATTAGAGGATTAGGCTTAACCCTCATTAGGAAGAGAACTTTCACCTTAATTATTTCTTTATGACAACCCAATAGGGGCATAGGAGTCTTTTCACATTGCTTGGGGAAAGGAAAATGGTTGTCGGCCCTAAAAAAGTGGGAGGGTATTATCTCTCCTCTCATTCTTTATTCTAAGTATTCTCCATTTGGTGTTCTTCCCCCAATTGATCCATTCCACCTTCAATCTCTCTCAAATCACTCCCAAACTCATTCATTCTCACCATCTAAGGAGACTAGAAGCTTGGATTTTAAGGAGCATTGGAGAAGGAGTTTGGCTTGGTGCTTATGTCCAAGGTTGTGTCCTATTGAGTTTTTACTAGAAATTTATCTTCCAATAGGTAAATTCTAATTATTGCATCTAATCATTAGGAATCTACCCATACATTAGGGCTACCTATAGAAAAAAAGTTTTGACTTCTAGTTGTCCCTATTGTGACTTCTACATTGAGTTTGGTATCCAATTTAGGAGAAATTCAAGATTAGGGCACCAAGTGCTTGTCATTAGGTTTAGTAGATCTAATTAGGCTTTTATTAGTATTGTGAGGCTAGATACGTGTCCAAAATTGGATACGAGTAGGTCGTATCACAAGGTTTTAAGATACGGGATAATTTGGGAGTTTTTCTTTGACACGGGTGCCACACACATTTGAAATTATACCGTGACACTTGGAATAATCTGTTAGCACTTAGAATATATTATAATTGCTATTTAGAACTTGTAGGTAAATTTTGGGTTGAGTTGGATAGGTTTGGGATGCGTATCATGAGCTTATCATGGCGTATCATGGGATGCACACCACATATTTGTTGGAATAACAAGTTGGTCATTCTTGACTTGATTCTCAGTTTTATTCTTGATTATATATTTGTATACTCATTAGAATAGGTATATATAAGTTTTAAGCATTTATATATATATATATATATATGTGTGTGTGTGTGTGTGTATGTATGAGTAGTGTCGGGTTGTAGGAAGGTGAAGGATATCAGGCACATAGCAGCAGCAAGGTCAGGGGTCCTATATTTAGTGTAACATAGTAGAGGGATTATGTATAAGTGTATGGTTGCCTTAAGTGTGCAGTGAGGGAGAGAGGCATGTGGTTTCAGTTGGAAGTTGGGGGAGGACTGAGGTATGGTATAGCCTTGTATGTGTGTCTGTGGTTTAGTATAAGTTTTGTTTGGGAGGGGATTAATTGTTAGTGTAATTATGGTAAATATTGAGGCTTATGTGCATGAGGATAGGGTTACTGCTGGGAAGTAACAGGCAGAGGGGTGGCCTGATAAGGTGTACACAGCAGGCTGGTAGCAGATACAACAATTCCAGAGGCATGTCTTGCAACATGACTTGCAATAGCAGTATTTGGTGTCTGCAGGGAAGTTTATTAGCATTTTTTATGTAAAGAAGAAGCAATTGCAGCAACATGAATGATGTGTCTCAGTCCAATGCACAGTATCTAGGATGGAGTGTATATGTGTTGATTGTGTACTGTAGAATCTGGATATGAACATGAGTGTCATGGCAGATCTTGGTATAGGTGATGAGGGTAGTACCAATGAATGGGAGATAAGAGTTAAACTGGGATGTGCAATAAGAATTAGAATGGAGCATCAGCGGAAGTATATGTATGTTATACATAATTGTGTATCAGAGTTTAGGGATAATTATGTGTATTATGTCAGGGTGTTTCAGTATCAAGTGCAGAGAGTGTTTCAGATTCTAGGATGTGTGTGTGTATATATGTGCTATGGGTAAGAGAGGCTTGTGTGTATAGGTTGGTATCGAGTAGGGTCTTTGCATTATAGGGAAACCTGACTTTAGTTGTAATCTCACTTAGCAGCTATGTACTGCAGGTATCCTATAGTATCTGCAAGTTCGCAGACAGTAGGGACGAGGTGGAGGATTGGTTGCAGCCTACTTGAGGCATTTGTTACAGGGTACAGAGGAGTTTCGGGAGGAGCATGAGAGATCAGTTCAGGTTATAGGGAAGTGGGGTTGAGAGCTCATTTGCTTGCAATATATGTGCAACATGAGTTAAGGAGTTGTATGGATATTACAACAACTACATTGTTGTTTAGGCAGGATAGGCAGGCATTAGAGTTGGAGAATGCAAAGGCAATACAGGATAGTAAGATTAAGAGTGTTTGAGGGTTAGTGTGGGAGTGTTCTAGTAGACTAATGAGATATGAATGAAGGTGAGCTATGTGCTAGTAAGTACAAGAGAGTAAGGGTTTTAAATTTTGAGTGTACTGATGGCAAGAGAAGATATGAGTGGTATACTGGGTATGCAGAGTAGGGAGTAACAATTTTAGATAGTAAGTGTTGTTGCAGTGTGACTTGTGGCAACACAAAGAATGCAATAAAAGGGAAATAACAGGTATATGCGGGTGTTGATATGAGTGTTAGGTGGTGTGTATTGTGTAAACTCCCTCACCCAAAATTAGGGCTACTTGGCTTAGATAGGGAATGTCACGACCCGCACCCAAAATTTGGGCATGAGTCGTGGGTACGTCCAGCCAACGCCGCAGCATCGACGGTAGAACGCTGTCTAGGTCTCAACATATAATATATCCTGTCAATAGTCTCAACTCCGCACGGAGGACAATGATAAATAATCCACAGTTCTATGATATACTCAAACACAAGCTATAAGAAATAATGGCACGATGGGAATAGAAAAGAGTTCTAATAAAAACAACCACAATAATCCAACTCAAATCCTAGGTCTAAATGACCTCACAAAGTCACAGATAATAAATACAACTCAGTCTCAGTCTAAAACAATAATGCAGAAAAAGTAGTCTAAGAGCAGCCAGGTACGTTCTCCTCTAGGCTAGGCAACTCCTCTGGGGTTTCTGGAGTGAAATCTCCCTCTAATCCTGGGCCGTAATAAGTGGGGCAAAGATCCTCCAGGTCCTCTGAAAAATGTTATCCAGTCAGGATTGGAGCGAAGCACAAGCACTAACAGCAGTTTCATTAAATTGACAAAGACTATAAACAGTGTAAGAAATACCAGATGGAAATAAATGCTGGAATGTAAAGTACTGGAGAAAATAGAAATAGGCAATAGAGCATCTACCAATGAAAAATAGACAGTGAATTCTAGAACAAGTGAATCTGAATAAAATAGACATCTAGCTAAGTGTTTGAAATATTAGTTCATTATGTGATCGGCTTGGGACTAGATCAGGCTGGTTATATATGATTAACTATGATTCATGTAGGTCAGGCTAACCATATGGTTAGCGATGATGCATATAGTGGTCAGGTTAATCATATATAACAGCTATGATGCATGTAAGATGGTCAGGCCGCACCCAACGTGAGAAGTGGGGTGAGCTATGAAGCATGTAAAAGATTTAGATATGATCAAATAATCTACTAATAGTTCCCCATCCCCCAGCTAGCACGATGGATTCCAATCACGACTCCTCATGATGGGGATCTAAGGTGCTAACCCGTGTATCCATAGTGTCGGAATCAAGTATGTAATACACTACAATTTATAGAAGTAATCAACAATGAAAACTGTCAGAGAATGTACTCGCCTGTGGTCCTGAGCAAGGTGTGAGGATTGATGTCCAAAATGGAATCACAATGACCTATTATGGAATATAAATGTCAAATACTGAATTACAGAAATAACAGGTTTATTTAATTAAGTGTGAGGTTTCTAGGTCATATCTAAGCCCAACTAGGTAAATACCTTGTTATACAAAGTCTTTAATCTACCACTAGTCTTAATATAGCTATATTAGACACTAGTAATTTATATAACCCATATTCCTAAGTGTAAAGATACTATCTTAATTATAGCTAATATTACTTGAACCATGACCCTTACCCATACTAACCTTATCTCTTAACTCAAGTACCCTACTTACCTTACCCATAACCACAGATACATAGGTTCATACATAGACAGACACTGCTACTCACAACACAGCATTTACACTCACACAGATACACTATTTCACTCACAAGTTACTGAATACACTGATACATATTGACACAGGTTCCCACTACACAGTCACTGAGCTACACTCACTGCAGCTACACTCTGGTTTCTACACAGGAACTACCCCTCAACACAGACATATACACTGGTATTAGTCTGTACAGCTGCACACACTAATTTGATCCACAGCTACACACTAGAATTCACACTGATATAATACTGAAAACACACAATAAAACTAGCTACTGTTACACTAAGAATCCTAGAACTATACCTACAAGACACTAACACTTAACTGTTAGGATACTGAAACTCTGAACTCACTCACACACCTAGGATCTGGGAATTTCACTCACTCTCACAGTCTACATATTGATACATAGGTCCTGAAACATCAATACCGGCACTTAGCTAATACCTAGACACACTACTGAACACACAGGCACTGGGTTCTAGGATACACACATCTAACACACAGTTACTGACTGATAACTGCTCTAAAGGACCATTTACAGTCTGAAATTGTTGAGACTCCAACCATGGCTTAAGTCTGAGACAAGCCTATGACTACTGGCAGAATCTCCAGCATTCACAGGTACACAGCATGGTCTAGCCTCTGAAATGCTGCACCATGGTGTAAAATACCATAGTGAGCAAGTCCCTGCCTGCAACTCAAATTAGATTTGTTGCAATACCTAGCACAAACAGTCACTATGGTTCTCACTACCTGAACCATCCTCCAATATTGTACATAGTCACCCATTCTTCTTACTGGGACTCACTCCCTCTACACTAATACACTGAAGAACACCACTGTCACATGTGCACACCTAAAACTAGACTGCACAATGTCTAGTGCAAAGTCCTATCACTCACTGATACACACACACAGGCAGACTTAAACTAGCTACTGATACATTAAGACACTACCCCACACTACTTACTGACACATACACACACACAGTTCTCAGACACTGAGACACAACACAGAATCTACACTGATTTCTGAGATAATTACACAGGTATTGATATCCTGAAAACCACACAGAGACATAAAATCCTACACTGAAATTAAATTACCTATACTGCACATAATCCACAGTTAACCTAGATAATTCACTCTCAAAAAAAAGACACACACACTGTTAGGGACACTGCTATTATAGTGGCACACACACACACACTGTTATTCACACATGCCCCCATCTGAACTCTATACACAGCACACACAAAACTGCCTACTGATACATTAACATAAATCCTACACTACTACACCCATAAGTTACTGACACATCACAGCATACTGACCTACACCCACATACCTAATACACAGAACTAAAATACTTACATAGTAGGTATTACCACACTGAGAAACACAACTCTAAAACCCGACTGAACAGAATCCCCCCCTGACTGTGCACAGGCACAAATTTATTGATGCACAGATCTCTCTCAAACCCGACTGCACAACACACAGAACAGTACTCCACAGAAATCCCCCAAATCACACAATATTTCAATACATATGTAAATATGTATGTATATATATTTATATAAATTTAACATGCAGTATTAGAATACATAGATAGGTAAATCCCTAAGAACCATATCACCAAACACTTGGTGTGCACAAAATAAAATGGTTTTACGTAAGAACATCATGAATCCTCATATCAGAACCCCTAAATCGAGATCTAACCTACATGTAGGGGATGTAGTCATGTATACTTGCAAACCCTTAAGATTAGGGTTCCTGAAATTGGGAAAAATCAACGTTGGAACACCAAAACCCTAGTTTCTCCTAAATCTCCAGGTATAAACCCTAAAATCGAAATCTAACAGCAAGGGTGGGTTCCTAATGGGCATTAATCATCAGAAAACAGAAATAAAAGAATTAAAAATAGGGTTTTACCTATAGAGATGGTTTCTCCAAATGGAAGTTCTTCTTCCCCAAGGTTCCTTGACCCAAGTTCCTTGCTTCCCTTGCTTTGGAGGAGGAAGATGGAAACCTAGGGTTTTAATCTCGAATTTGGGGTGGAGAACAAGTAGTTTTTCTTGATGGAGGCTAGGGTTTCTTCTTTCTACATGAAGAATGGCTTTGAGAGAGGCTTCCCTTTTATATTAAACTAGGTTAGGGTTTCCAATGAATAGTTTAGGTTAAACCCCCTATGTTAGGTCATGTAGAACCTAATTAACTAGGGTTTAGTCAGTCTAGGGTTGGAGGTCCAAACCTAAAATTGAATTCTAGGGTTTCTCTAGAATTAGGTTTACAAATTAGGGTTTACTCATTAGGGTTTGTCCTAATGAGTTCTAGGGTTTGACCTAACCCAACACAACCAACATCAATAAATAGTTTTTAAAAACTCAGCAGATTAATTAAACACATAATTATTCCAATTAGTGAAATTACCCAAATGCCCTTATCTGAAAATGTGGTAGTGACAAGTCTACCCTCCTAAAAGAAATTTTGTCCTCGAAATTTGGACTGAACAGAACAAAAATAAAATCAGAAAGGGATATACCTCAAGTCTAGAAGAGATACGGGTATTGCTCGCGTATTTCGTCCTCTCTTTCCCAGGTTGACTCCCCTGGAGAGTGATGTCTCCATGCAACATGAACCAAAGGAATAGTTTGGTTTTGCAACACCTTCTCTCTGTGATCCAAGATCTCTACGGGCTGCTCGGGGTAGCTGAGCGTCGGACCAACCTCAATCTCCGAGTGATCCAGTACGTGACTAGGGTCTGCCACGTACCGCCTCAGCTGCGACACGTGGAACACATCATGCACTCCCTCTAATGCAGGCGGCAAGTCCAGTCTATATGCCACTGCACCTACCCTCGCAAGAATACCAAAGGGTCCGATGTAGCGTGGGCTAAGCTTTCCGCCTCGACCAAAACGAATCGTGCCACGCGTCAGAGAAATCCGAAGGAATACTAGATCGCCAACCTAAAACAAAATAGTCTCAACACGCAGTCTAAACAAACAACAGAACTAGAAAATAACAATCTATACCTGAAACTCAAGGGGTCTACGGTGGCTGTCGGCCCAATGCCGCTGTCTGTCCTGCGCCACTCGTAGTCTGTCTTTGATGAGTTTCACTTTTTCTGCTGCATCCACGACCATTTCTGGTCCTAGCAAGGCTCTTTCTCCAACGTCGTCCCAAGATAACGGTGTACGACACCTCCGTCCGTAAAGAGCCTCAAATGGTGACATCTCGATGTTGGCCTGATAGCTGTTGTTGTAAGCAAACTCTACCAGGTGCAGATGATCCTCCCAAGAACCTCCGAGATCTAGAACGCAAGTGCGTAGCATATCCTCGAGAGTCTGAATAGTCCGTTCAGACTGCCCGTCTGTCTGGGGGTGATATGCGGTACTGAACTTGAGCTGAGTGCCCAAGCTAGCCTGCAAACTCCTCCAGAAATGGGAAGTGAAACGGCTATCCCGATTCGAGACGATGCTCACAGGAACTCCATGAAGTCTAACGATCTGACGCACGTACATCTCTGCTAGCCTCTCTGTCGACGTGCCCACCTTAAAAGGTAAGAAATGGGCTGATTTGGTCAACCTGTCCACGATGACCCAAATTGCGTCCTTCCCTCCTAGAGAATATGGAAGCCCTGAAACAAAATCCATGGTCACGTGCTCCCATTTCCACTCTGGAATCGGTAAAGGTTAAAGCAAACCACCTGGCCTCTGCCGGTCTGCCTTTACCTGCTGGCACATTAGACACCGAGATACGAAGCGTGCTACCTCGCGCTTCATTCCATACCACCATACGTGCTCCCTCAAGTCTCGATACATCTTGTTGGCACCGGGATGCATCGAGTACTGAGAGCGGTGTGCCTCTTGCAAAACCTCCCCGCGCAACTCCCCGCTCGGCAAACATATCCTCGTGCCGTGTCGTAAAGAACCATCATTTGCGATAGTAAAGTCGTCCAACAATCCTGTCTGAACCTGTGCTCTGATACTCCTCAGAGCCTCATTATCGTACTGCGCAGCTCTGATCCTGTCCATCAGCTCGGACTGTATCTGCAATCCCCACATCTGAATCTCAGTACCGGGAACTAATACCTCAATCTCCAAGCTCTCCAAATCAGCCAACAAATGTCTATCTGTCGTCATGTACATAGCCATCGGATACCTGCTCAAGGCATCGGCGACTACGTTGGCTTTCCCTGGGTGGTACTGTAAGGAAATGTCAAAGTCCTTCATCAACTCTAACCACCTCCTCTGCCTCATGTTCAACTCCTTCTGTGTAAATACGTACTTCAAGCTCTTGTGGTCTGTGAAGATCTCCACACGCTCTCCGTACAGGTAATGTTTCCACAGTTTTAGAGCGAAGATAACTGCTGCCAACTCCAAATCGTGGGTGGGGTAGTTCTTTTCATGAGGGCGTAACTGCCTGGAAGCATAGGCAATTACCTTCCCGTGCTGCTGAAGAACACATCCCAGACCCTTACCCGAAGCATCACTGTAGATGGTAAAACCACCTGTCCCTGCTGGCAACGTCAAAACTGGAGCTGTCGTCAACCTCTTCTTCAGCTCATCAAATGCAGCCTGGCACTCCTCCGTCCAGACAAAATCCACATCCTTCCTAGTCAATCTGGTCATTGGCGCTGCAATCCTGGAGAAGTCTTGTACAAACCTCCTGTAGTATCCTGCTAGCCCGAGAAAACTTTTGATCTCAGCTACCGAACTGGGGTTAGCCCATGACTCCACTGCCTCCATCTTCTTTGGGTTAACCGAGATTCCGTCACCCGATACCACATGCCCAAGAAATTCGACCTTGTCAAGGAAGAATTCACACTTAGAGAGTTTCCCGTACAGCTTCTCCCTCCTGAGAGTCTCTAAGACCAACCTCAGGTGCTCTTCGTGCTCCTCCGGGGTCTTGGAATACACAAGAATATCGTCGATGAACACCACTACGAACTTGTCAAGGTACTGGTGGAACACCTTGTTCATCAGGTTCATGAATACTGCTGGTGCATTGATTAAACCAAATGGCATCACCAGAAACTCAAACTGGCCGTATCTGGTCCGAAAATCTGTCTTTGGCGTGTCTTCCCTCTTCACCTTCACCTGGTGATAGCCTGATCTCAAATCTATCTTTGAAAATACCCTCGCCCTGCTCAACTGATCGAAAAGATTATCTATCCTCGGTAGCGGGTACTTGTTCTTGATAGTGATATTGTTCAAAGGTCTATAATCAATGCACATGCGTACCGTGCCGTCCTTCTTCGGTACGAACAATACCGGAGCTCCCCATGGTGATAAACTGGATTTGATAAAACCTTTGTCCTGCAGCTCCTCAACTTGCTTCTTCAGTTCTGCCAGCTCGCTGTTGTTGACTCTATAGACATGTTGTGAAATGGGCTCCGCTCCTGGAACCAAGTCTATAGAGAATTCAACATCTCTGTCTGGCAGCAAGCCTGGCAACTCTTCTGGAAATACATCCAGGAACTCCGCTATCAGAGGATGTGGCAACTCCTCTTCTTCTGCCCTGGCTCCGCAAAATGTGCTCCTGCTCTGTTCCGCTGCTCCTCTGACGACCTCAAACTCCGGCTCTCCTGGTGGTCTAAATAATACTCTACCTCTATAATAATCTATAGTAGCATGATGCCTACTCAACCAGTCCATTCCGAGCACGATATCGTACCCCGGAAGTGGCATGACAAGTAAGCTCACGCTCAACTCTTGGCCTCCTACGGACACTCTCCGGTCCTTGCAGTGATCACGGACTAGGATAATACCTCCACCAGTCATGATCTTGCAAGTCCTAGCTAATGGTTCTGTGTCTAAATGATGTCAAAGTGCATAAGATACAGACACAAAACTATGGGAAGCGCCAGAGTCGAATAAGGTAAATACGGGAATACAATCGAGAAGAACCGAACCTGTGATCAAGTCTCCTGCTGGCTCGATCTCCTCGACTGCCATGGCGTACGCTCGCCCCTGGGGTACACCTCTCTGCTGCTGGTGCTGGGCAAACTTCTGATGTTGTGGTGGAAGTGGTCCCCTCTGTTGTTGGCCTTCTGGTACGGTAGGTACCCTGTCTGGTCCTCTCTGGGCGACTGCTCCACCCTGACCTGGACGAATGGTAGGACAATCCTTCAGCTGGTGTGTCGTCGATCCGCAGGACAGACATGAGCCCAATCTTTTCCTACAGATATCTCTAGTATGTCCCATCTTCCAGCAGTACGCACACTGGATGGCGGGCTGGTTCTGTCTCTGTTGCTGCTACTAGACCTGCCCTCGGGCTGGTGCCTGATGCTGCTGCTGAAAGGGTCTCTACTGTTGCTGTTGAAAGTGTGGACGCTTGCCCGGTCCTGCACTACTGTTTGCTCCTCCGGAACCATCGCGTCCCCTCTTGGGCCTGAGGCCCAAGTTATGCTCGGCTATCTGGGCATCCATCAATATGCCCTCGTAGGTAGCTGTGCGACGTCCCGACGTGCGAGACTTAATCTCCCTTGTCAGCCCCTTTCTGAACTTCCGGGCCCTGTCCCCCGGATCTCTAATCATCGACGGTGCGAAGCGGCTCAGGCGGGAAAACTCTGCGGCATACTCATCGACGGACGAGCTCCCCTGGGCTAAGTCATGGAACTGACTCTCCAAAGCTCCCAGGGCAACATCAGGAAAGAACTTCTCCTTGAAGAGCTCCTTGAAATCCTCCCAAGTGAGTCCCCTGCGCAAGAGTCTCGGCTCCGTGTGAAACCACGTCAAGGCAATGTCGAACATCTGGCTGCCAGTGGCCTCGATCTGGAGGGCCTCTGGAAGCTGTGCTAAGCGCAAATTCCCCTCGATATCCTCTAGCCAATCATCGGCGTAGAGTATCCCTTCTGTCCCCTTGAACTCCCGAGGCATCATCCTCTTAAAATCCACAATGGTGCCCGGCCTCTGGTGGTGCTGATCAGGACGCTGCTGCTGCTGAGTAACTCTCTCCACAGCCTGGAGAGCCACTTGATGAGCATTCTCCATGTTCACCCTCATCATCTCTGTCTGGACCTGGTGTGCCTCAGCCTGCACTCTCTGGGCCTCTGTCGACGTCCTCTGGGCATCGACCATGCCCTGAATCAAGGCGAACATCTGCGCCCCATCGACGGGCACACCTCCTGGATGCTGAACTGGTGGTGGTGGTAGAGGCCCCGTCGTAGCTGTGGGGACCCTCTGAACTGGTGGTGGAGGACCCCCGAATGCTGCAGACACTCCCACATGTACTGGAGATGTAGGAGGTGCTGCGGATGTCTGTCCGGCAGGGCGAGAGGTGGCAGACCTCTCTGAATCTGCTGCTCCAAGTCTCTGGGACCTCCTCGTCGGCATCCTGAAGACAGATCGAAAGATTTAATTAAGGCAATAGACACGGTATCATCAAAGAAGGACAGTAAATTTCTAAAGGAAAAATCAGTAAGAGTAGTATCATAAGAATCAGAATTCCCTATTTGTGATTGAGCATATCCCCGGCCTAATTCCTATTTCCTAAAACAGGCTCGTAGTAATACTCTAAGCGAGCACCACTACGATATCGCTCTAATGTGAATCTAGGACTCGACCTGCATGGGCCACCACTAAAAACGTGTCACGACCCGCACCCGGAATTTGGGCATGAGTCATGGGTACGTCCAGCCTACGCCGCAGCATCGGCGGTAGAACGCTGTCTAGGTCTCAACATATAATATATCCTGTCAATAGTCTCAACTCCGCACGGAGGACAATGATAAATAATCCACAGTTCTATGATATACTCAATCACAAGCTATAAGAAATAATGGCACGATGGGAATAGAAAAGAGTTCTAATAAAAACAACCACAATAATCCAACTCAAATCCTGGGTCTAAATGACCTCACAAAGTCACAAATAATAAATACAACTCAGTCTCAGTCTAAAACAATAATACATAAAAAGTAGTCTAAGAGCAGCCAGGTACGTTCTCCTCTAGGCTAGGCAACTCCTCTGGGGTTTCTGGAGTGAAATCTTCCTCTAATCCTGGGCCGTAATAAGTGGGGCAAAGATCCTCCAGGTCCTCTAAAAAATGTTATCCAGTCAGGATTGGAGCGAAGCACAAGCACTAACAGCAGTTTCATTAAATTGACAAAGACTATAAACAGTGTAAGAAATACCAGATGGAAATAAATACTGGAATGTAAAGTACTGGAGAAAATAGAAATAGGCAATAGAGCATCTAGCAATGAAAAATAGACAGTGAATGCTAGAACGAGTGAATCTGAATAAAATAGACATCTAGCTAAGTGTTTAAAATATTAGTTCATTATGTGATCGGCTTGGGACTAGATCAGGCTGGTTATATATGATTAACTATAATTCTTGTAGGTCAGGCTAACCATATGGTTAGCTATGATGCATGTAGTGGTCAGGTTAATCATATATAACAGCTATGATGCATGTAAGATGGTCAGGCCGCACCCAACGTGAGAAGTGGGGTGAGCTATGATGCATGTAAAAGATTTGGATATGATCACATAATCTACTAATAGTTCCCCATCCCCCAGCTAGCACGATGGATTCCAATCACGACTCCTCATGATGGGGATCTAGGGTGCTAACCCGTGTATCCATAGTGTCGGAATCAAGTATGTAATACACTACAATTTATAGAAGTAATCAACAATGAAAACTGTCAGAGAATGTACTCGCCTGTGGTCCTGAGCAAGGTGTGAGGATCGATGTCCAAAATGGAATCACAATGACCTATTATGGAATATAAATGTCAAATACTGAATTACAGAAATAACAGGTTTATTTAATTAAGTGTGAGGCTTCTAGGTCATACTAAGCCCAACTAGGTAAATACCTTGTTATACAAAGTCTTTAATCTACCACTAGTCTTAATATAGCTATATTAGACACTAGTAATTTATATAACCCATATTCCTAAGTGTAAAGATACTATCTTAATTATAGCTAATATTACTTGAACCATGACCCTTACCCATACTAACCTTATCTCTTAACTCAAGTACCCTACTTACCTTACCCATAACCACAGATACATAGGTTCATACATAGACAGACACTGCTACTCACAACACAGCATTTACACTCACACAGATACACTATTTCACTCACAAGTTACTGAATACACTGATACATATTGACACAGGTTCCCACTACACAGTCACTGAGCTATACTCACTGCAGCTACACTCTGGTTTCTACACAGGAACTACCCCTCAACACAGACATATGCACTGGTATTAGTCTGTACAGCTGCACACACTAATTTGATCCACAGTTACACACTAGAATTCACACTGATATAATACTGAAAATACACAATAAAACTAGCTACTGTTACACTAAGAATCCTAGAACTATACCTACAAGACACTAACACTTAACTGTTAGGATACTGAAACTCTGAACTCACTCACACACCTAGGACCTGGGAATTTCACTCACTCTCACAGTCTACATATTGATACATAGGTCCTGAAACATCAATACTGGCACTTAGCTAATACCTAGACACACTACTGAACACACAGGCACTGGGTTCTAGGATACACACATCTAACACACAGTTACTGACTGATAACTGCTCTAAAGGACCATTCACATTCTGAAATTGTTGAGACTCCAACCATGGCTTAAGTCTGAGACAAGCCTATGACTACTGGCAGAATCTCCAGCATTCACAGGTACACAGCATGGTCTAGCCTCTAAAATGCTGCACCAAGGTGTAAAAATACCATAGTGAGCAAGTCCCTGCCTGCAACTCAAATTAGATTTGTTGCAATACCTAGCACAAACAGTCACTATGGTTCTCACTACCTGAACCATCCTCCAATATTGTACATAGTCACCCATTCTTCTTACTGGGACTCACTCCCTCTACACTAATATACTGAAGAACACCACTGTCACATGTGCACACCTAAAACTAGACTGCACAATGTCTAGTACAAAGTCCTATCACTCACTGATACACACACACAGGCAGACTTAAACTAGCTACTGATACATTAAGACACTACCCCACACTACTTACTGACACATACACACACACAGTTCTCAGACACTGAGACACAACACAGAATCCACACTGATTTCTGAGATAATTACACAGGTATTGATATCCTGAAAACCACACAGAGACATAAAATCCTACACTGAAATTAAATTACCTATACTGCACATAATCCACAGTTAACCTAGATAATTCACTCTCAAAAAAAAAGACACACACACTGTTAGGGACACTGCTATTATAGTGGCACACACACACACTGTTATTCACACATGCCCCCATCTGAACTCTATACACAGCACACACAAAACTGCCTACTGATACATTAACATAAATCCTACACTACTACACCCATAAGTTACTGACACATCACAGCATACTGACCTACACCCACATACCCAATACACAGAACTAAAATACTTACACAGTAGGTATTACCACACTGAGAAACACAACTCTAAAACCCGACTGAACAGAATCCCCCCCTGACTGTGCACAGGCACAAATTTACTGATGCACAGATCTCTCTCAAACCCGACTGCACAACACACAGAACAGTACTCCACAGAAATCCCCCAAATCACACAATATTTTAATACATATGTAAATATGTATGTATATATATTTATATAAATTTAACATGCAGTATTAGAACACATAGATAGGTAAATCCCTAAGAACCATATCACCAAACACTTGGTGTGCACAAAATAAAATGGTTTTACGTAAGAACATCATGAATCCTCATATCAGAACCCCTAAATCGAGATCTAACCTACATGTAGGGGATGTAGTCATGTATACTTGCAAACCCTTAGGATTAGGGTTCCTGAAATTGGAAAAAATCAACGTTGGAACACCAAAACCCTAGCTTCTCCTAAATCTCCAGGTATAAACCCTAAAATCGAAATCTAACAGCAAGGGTGGGTTCCTAATGGGCATTAATCATCAGAAAATAGAAATAAAAGAATTAAAAATAGGGTTTTACCTATAGAGATGGTTTCTCCAAATGGAAGTTCTTCTTCCCCAAGGTTCCTTGACCCAAGTTCCTTGCTTCCCTTGCTTTGGAGGAGGAAGATGGAAACCTAGGGTTTTAATCTCGAATTTGGGGTGGAGAATAAGTGGTTTTTCTTGATGGAGGCTAGGGTTTCTTCTTTCTACATGAAGAATGGCTTTGAGAGAGGCTTCCCTTTTATATTAAACTAGGTTAGGGTTTCCAATGAATAGTTTAGGTTAAACCAATTATGTTAGGTCATGTAGAACCTAATTAACTAGGGTTTAGTCAGTCTAGGGTTGGAGGTCCAAACCTAAAATTGAATTCTAGGGTTTCTCTAGAATTAGGTTTACAAATTAGGGTTTGCTCATTAGGGTTTGTCCTAATGAGTTCTAGGGTTTGACCTAACCCAACACAACCAACATCAATAAATAGTTTTTAAAAACTTAGCAGATTAATTAAACACATAATTATTCCAATTAGTGCAATTACCCAAATGCCCTTATCTGAAAATGTGGTAGTGACAGGGAAATTAGGGCTAGTTTGAACCCATTAGAGTTAGAACACGGCATTATTTAATTATGCAATAATTTATATCGTGTAGCGCACCTCACCATTGCTTCGATAATTGGAGTACCTCACTAGCCGCTTCCTATCCACAAACTTCACAACCACATCCTAGACATGCCCGCCTACTATTCTGACCCTTGTGCAACTTATAATATTGCTCTCTGGTGCTACATTTTAGTCGCACAATAAATATCACGGACGTTATTTATTAATTATAAATAAATTCTAACTCAGTACCCTTGTGCGTTCCAATCGAAATTGGAGACACTACCTTGACCATTTTGTGCAACCCGAATTTTATTAATATTCTACAATATACCCTCTACGCCCTGACACTTGTGTCCCGCCTAATTTAATCTCTTGTACTCCTAATTAATTCTAGAACATCGTGCGCGTTTCGATTTAATTAATTAAATCTAATTTCTGTCTTTGTGCAATTTTTTAATTGTTGGGGGGCTTTTATGCAAAAATGCAATTGAGGTGTCCCTACCAGTGGATAATTCATAAGAAAATCTATATCTTCCCTTCACATGGATTTTTCGTAATTTTATGGATGTGCAAACGCGCGCACATCGCCCTCGTATGTTTAAATATACCCTTGCATTTAATTAACGCAAATTATAGCCCTAACACCCCCATGTGAGCCCAAGCCCAATCCCAAGATATAGAATCCAAGGCCTTTTCCAAGATGTTGACCAAGAATTAGGTCAAACATTCAACCCCCTTCACATATAAATATATTTTTTCCTTTTAATTAATCCCCAAAACAAAACCTAAAAAAATAACCAGCCGAACCCCCATAACCCGTACTGTTCATCCCCTACCTCTATCCGCTGCCGGAGCACTCGCCGGCGTAGCTCGTCACCACCTCACTAGACCCAGCCCTGAACACCTCCACCTCAACTGCCCCTCGTCGGACTCCCAAACACCACCGCCACCACAGTATCTCTCACTTCATCTTCATCTTCTTCCTCCGTTTTCCCCCGCTGCCGGAGCCCGGTCACCCAACCCCGCCGGTGCACCTCAGCAGCATCCCTCCTCGACGCCATGTCCTCCGACGACCAACCCGACGAGCACGCCATCAGATTGCTATCCTCGTCGAGCCGCTGCCGATTTCCCCTCGACGAACCAGACCCCGGTCATCGTCCCCGACCACTGCACCCTCACCATTGATGTCCCACTCCTGACATCGACCCCCGCCGTGCCTCCGTCTGCACGAGCGACCGAGCCGCTGTGCTCCACCAACCTCGACCCCTCGTGACCACCATCCCCCCTCGAGCCAATGTCTCTTCCTCCTCCGCCCTGCTCAGCCCCCATGGCCGGAGCAGCACCCTCCCTTACGACCACCACTGCACCAGCACCACCACCCTGGCCTCTCCTCTCCCTGCTCTCCTCCTCGATCACCCCCTCCTCGACGTCTCCCCAGAACTACCCTCGGCTACCCCTCCCTGACCGGACCTCCCCTCGCTGGCCGGAGGACAGCAGCCACCACCTGCATCACCATCATCAACACTCTTCTTTATCATCATCATATCACCACCCTGGCCATTGTCATCATCATCACCCTCTTCCATTAACAACATCATCTTCACCCTCACCATGGCTCGCCGGAGAAGCCCTCCTGGACGAGATCCGGCAGCCACCAATCACCACCATCATCCCTAACACCATCACCATTAGCATCATTATCTCACCGTCACCACAACTCCTCATAATCATCATCATCCTCATCGACGTTGTCGCCAACAATATCGTCATCCCCTTATCGTCATCCCCTCATTAACACCCCATCATCATCATCTCGTCATCGTCATTATCATCACCCTAACCATCATTGTAGCCATCGACGTCGTAATCATCGCCCTCACAAACACCATTACCATTATCAACACCATCAATCCATCATCATCGCATCATCACCCCCATCATCATCATCGCATCATCGTCGTCGTCGTCTCACCATCATCCCATCATCATCGTCAACATCAATACTTATCATCATCATCATCCCATAGCATCCTCGCTACCACCTTAAACTAAATCCATACCTTCACCATTTACCACTATTATCATAGCCATCGTCGTTTTAGTCATCACCATCGTCGTCAAACTCACCGTCGTACCCGTATACGTACTATGAGGTATGAACCTATCCGTCTTCTCCTTTATATATGTTCGTGTGTACGCCAATAGGATATTTGTATTTCTGTACCACAGTTAGCAGATAGCAGACCTTGAGTCGATAAACTCAACTCGCGTTCGTACACGTACGCGTACGCGAACATTATTCAATCTGTATATATACATATATCTAGTAGATGTATATCTAGTTAATCATTAGCATATTATTAATTGGTATATATTTATGTGCATATTTAATATATATATGTATTCCAATAATTATGTAAATAAATTGCTGGTTATATTATTATATAAATATGAATATATATGTAAGTAAATGCTAATTGATAATTATGACTATACATTTATTTAGACTGTATGACCCTAGGACACCGTGGACTGTCCCGTACTTACCTTGACCATGTTGACCCTAGAAACTTGTGAATTGTCCGCCTTGCGTACATTAACGTACTGGCATAGACACATGTCAGTTGACTGACTGATTTCGTACAGTACTTGAAGATGTGACCCTGCATAATTCAACGTGTAATTGACCGTGTTAGATGACTAGTGCCACCCCTAGTATACCCCCTGAGTCCAGTATAAATGTGGTTGTATAATGACTAATAATTTTATTATATTATATTTATGTGTACATAGGATATTGGATTTGTTTTGTGCGACTTCTGGAGCAGGTTATTGGTACATTGCAGCTTCCTTGCCAGGCAAGTATACCTTGCCATTGTACTGTTATTTATATTCCATATGTTGCATGCATCTTTATTTTCTGTCTTTAGTTCATATATTTTAACTGTTATATAAAATGCGCACGACGGTGTCGTCATGATATGTTTTTATTTATATATTTGCATTGACCTTGTTTATGAGACTACCCCATTATCATGTAGCATCATTAGGTTCATTGGCCTTGACACAGTTGTTACACGAGTGTGAGTCTCATATAGATCACGGACTGCGTGACAGGTCTGGCCTCCTGTACGTATGGGTCGTGCATTAGGAATAACTGTTGTTAGAAACTTTGTATGCTAGTAGACTTGGCAGTTATTAGAGGTATTATCGTGTCATTGATGTGACATGCTTAGAGCATGGGGTGGGAAGAACAACAAGTAAGGCGTGTGGGCTCCGTTGTACTTTCCTTGTGTAATCCGTACGCTCCGCCCGAGATGCGTGGTCATGATGACCACTATATATTATATATTATCAGCAGGCCTCCACCGTTCAAAAGACGACGTACCTTTGTAGGCCCCTGGATCTCCACGAGAACCATGCCAATCCCATTTTAGCCAGATAGCCCACGTATTGGGAAACTTGTTCTTAACTACATTCACTTAGACGGTTAGGCGACCATTGGATATTTATTTCAGTACTTTATTAACATGTGTTTAAGTATCTTGTTATGTCCCTCTGAGGACCTGGTTCCCTGCCAGGTGTATCTGTTCTTTAGTATTCGCAGGAGCGCAGATTCGGACGGTTACATATATTTTCAAGGATGTCTTCTCTTCGAGCCGTGGTTGATAGCTGGTATTCTTATATAGTGTTTATTGTGTTGTATTCATAATGTATTTGTTCTTATATTCGAGTTGGTACTGGATTTGTTTCCATCCAACTATCATCCTTAAATACTTATTATTGAGATCTAGCTTCATAGATATTGGTAATTATTTATATTTGATTTTTGTGGATGAGATTTAGATTATACCCTGTGACTTGTGACATATGTTATACCACTTGTGGATTTGATATTCATAATACAGCGTACATGTGGATTTGGTTTCCATATATTGGAGTTGCCATATCCATGCGGCTGGCATGCTTACGTGTCCTAGTCCTACGTATTTTTGGGACTGGGGCGTGATAATTGTATTATGTTATATAAGTTGATTAAAGCAATGCTAAGGTAGAGTGAGGTATTAGGGTATTGACTAGATATTAAGGTATTAACAAAATGAAATGGGTTATGGGCTAAAGATATCATAAGTTATGTATATATAGGTCTATATAGTATATTATGATATTAATATGACCTAGAAGACCTAGTATTACCAAAGTATTACTAATAGGTAATGAGTATATGTTCAGATACTACAAGTTATTGATGACATAGAGCTTATAGGTATAAGTATATGATACTTGGTATTTGTATTAGTTAGTTAGTCTAGAAACTTAGTATTAGCAAGGTAAAGACTAATTTAGATCTAGAAAACCTAATTTAGTAAGGATTGACTAGATTGACTTGGTTTTGACCTAGAATTGACTAGTTTGACTAGTATAGCCTAGATTGGACCTACATATCATATTTTAACTCGTTTAAGCATGTTTATCATTCCAATACACTAACATTACATTGATACTTTATATTATGTCACTTTGAGTCCAGTGCAAACACAGATTGGTATTGTCAGCTCAGGACTACGGGCGAGTACATTCTCTGATAGTTTTTATTTCTTGATAAATACTATAATATAAGTATTTAAAAATATTTTCTTGATTCCTGGCACATAGATACATGGACTAGTATACACATGGATCTTCAGTCATGAGATATTATTTATTGTTTTATTGTTCTCGTGTTCTTGTATGGTTTAGATAATGTTTAGCATTAAACAATATTTAATATTAGACAATGCTCATTGACTATCTTGTATCGTGACGTGTCATGGTTGGATTTATTGTACTAGTCGGAGAAAGGAAAGTGTTAGCTAGATATATGATCAAAGCCTAGACAATATTCAATGTTTAAGTTAGACAATGTTTATCTAACGTTTAAGTAGACAATCTTCAACCCAAGTCGATCACATATATAACTAGTATTTCAAACACTTAGTATATTTACAGTTCTTCATCATATTTTATTGTTTTATTCTATTTTATCATGATCAGTGTATACCATATTGCTCTTGTTTACCTGACTCTTCTGATATAGTATGATATTGTTTATTATTTCTCATCTTGTATTACATTCTCTATTTCTGTTTATAGTCATTATCTACTAATTGGAACTACTATTGGGTTATAATTTATTCCAATCCTGACTGAATATATTTTTTAGATAATTTGTTAGAGAAGATATGTCCCACATTTTATGGACCACAAGATGGTGAACCGACTGAGGAATAGTACCGGCTACTGAGGCAACTTAGATTTCCTTTAACATATTGTATATATTTCTATTTTAGACACTGGCATGTATATATTATTTAAGATTGTGTTGTAGCTAGACTATTAGTCTTGGATTATTATATTGTGACTTTGTGACTCTTTCTTCTATTTTACATCGCGTCTTTATCTTTTTTTAGTTTTATATCGTGATTGAGTATCGATTACAATATCATTTTGTCCTCCAATTGGAGTTGGAAATTATTGACATGTACTATTATATATTGTATGAGATATTTAGATAGCATTGTTGACCTAGACAGCATTCTATCACCGATGATGCGGCATAGGCTGGATGTACCCACATACTCGTGCCCCTACACCGAATGTGGGTCGTAACAAAGTAGTCGATCCCCTACTTCTGAGAAAACTACTTGACCACCAGCCTTGCCTTGAACTTGTCAACAGTTCCATCATCCTTTATGTTCTTCTTGAAGATCCACTTACATCTGATTGGTTTAGCTCCTTCAGGTAGATCAACCAACACCCAAGTATTGTTGGAGGTTATTGAGTCATACTCATCATTGATAGCCTCCCTCCAGAATATAGCATCTATGTTCTTTATTCCTTCATTATAGGTAAGCGGATCTGCTTTCACATGATAGATAAGAAAATCTTCCCCGAAGTTCCTCTGTCTTCTCACTCGCTTTGACACCAATTTTGTGAGTTCTTGTTTAAATATTTTTTTTGGAATAACAACTTATTCTTGGACTACATCTTCATTGGAAGCATCAAAATCTGTGTACTTACACTATTCTCTGGAATATCCGTGATAACAATATTCTTGTGCCTTGTAAATTTGTCTTCAAAGAATTATGCGTCACGAGATTTGATGATATGATTAAATTCAATATAAAGAAATCTTTGAGCATCACTCTTCTCAGCATAACCCAGAAAGATAATCTTTGTAGTCCCTATTCCTAGCTTTTGAATCTTCAAGTTCGGAACCTTCATATACGCCAGATACCCCCACCCTCGAATGATATTCAAGTTGGGTCTGACTTTGAACCAAAGTTCATGGGGAATGACATCAAAAGTTGCGTACGAGACTCTATTTAGAATGAAGGTAGCCGTTAGCACAGTTTCTCCCTAGAAGCAGTTCTGGAAGACATGCAGTCAACAATATTAAAATTATCATCTCTATCAATGGCATATTCTTTCTTTCAGCTACTCCATTTAATTAAGGAGAATACAGAGCAGTTTTCTCAATTAAAAATTCTATGTTTTTTACAGAATGATGCAAATTCAATAGACTTATACTCTTCGCCTTGATCACTTTTGAGTCTCTGGAGTTGTTGCCATTTTTGACGTTCAACCTCAGCCCTGAACTCCTTGAACTTCTCAAATGCTTTATCTTTTGACTTGAGTAGATAGACGAATGCGTACTTCGAGTAGTCATTGATAAAATACTTCATCTTGGCCATTGTGGAGAACTGTTTGAAGTTACAAATATCTGAGTATACCAACTCTAGAAGATCTGTGCTTCGGTTTACCCGTTTGAACGATTTTCTTATGATCTTTGTCTATACACAGACCTCACACTTCTCCACATTCTTACCTCCATATTTGAAGATAATCCCTAAACTAGATATCTTGCGGTATAGAGTACATATCCTAGTCTAGTGTCCCACAACTCTTATAATGAGACTTTAATCATAAACAGAAGCTCGAATATCCATTTGATACTGAAAGCCTTATTTTAAAGTATGTCTCCAGATAAGATATCACCATCTGGCAATCTGAGTTCAGGTCCTTGGTAATCACTGGTACTTTGTTATATACACTCATTTGATTGTAACTTCTCGAAGTCCAGAACCATTGTCCCAATTTCCAGATCCCCTTCTTGATCCTTGCTGGCCTTCGAGATCTTCTCCAATAATAGGTTTGACCTTGGTGAATAGCTCTTCCTATAGCACACATGGTTAAAGGTACTAGTTTCCATCCACTGGTCAGCACCCACGCTAGATGACTTAACATGCGCAATCATAGCAACCAAGTTAAGTAATAAAAGTAACCAAGTTAAGCTTTTACTTTGCTATTTTGGTTTGAAATTGGATCTGCAATCCTCATTATCATGGTCCTTCATACTTGAAGAGATATATGCCAAGGTACGCATAACCTGGTTGTGCATAGACCTTGCTCAAAGCCAGCCACATGGGTGCTTTCATTCACCCAGTCATGCCATGCGCCGAAAGAATGCCATGCGCAGTGACCATCCTACACCGATCTTGTTATGTATCGAGTTCTGTCATGTGCAAAAAGAATGTCATGCACAGAAACAGCTCATGCATAGTGATAGTCTCTATGCGATAACTATAGTACACTTCTCTATGCGGTAACTTGCATCAGACATCTCCATGCGGCAACTTGCATAAGATATCATTTTTTTATCTTGGAATGTATATCTCCATTGATGCCAGCCTCAAGTCCACCATCATCCATAGGAATAGTAGATCCAGGATCTAGCAACACACGTTTATCACTTGACAGAAGACTCCTTCCTCACCCAAATGATAGAAGTGTAGGTCGTTAATCTTCTCGAGTTTGTTAAAACTTGTGTCCAGAAGACTTGAAAAGAATTTCTCCAACTTACTCGGATCTTCCTTTAAGATTGTTAGTCCTGAGGCTTAATCAAGAGATGGAAGAAAGTGTCAGGAATAGAGGTTCAAGTAAACTTTACAGTCTACCCTCTATTGAATCATATAGTTGTAGTCGAGACTGAGAACTTCCAGCAAACAAGTTTGTCTTTTGAAGAACTCGATTTGAACGGATATATATAAAGTATATAATATGATTCTGATTACAACATGCTACCAATATTATAATGATCAGAATACAAATTTACTTTCTTGCAAACGCATTTGTAGACGGACAGAACAGAAAATAACTTGAGAAAATGAAGAGGAAGATGGATATCTGCTTATTGGGGTGATTAAGATCACCATTGTTCAAAGCAAGATTTATCCCATACAATTTGTTTCTAGGAACCAACAAGCTCTTGAAGAACTTCTGGAATAATCGTGTCACCTCCTTTAGGACTCGAACGAACTCCAGGACTTCAATGGCGGCAGTAGTAGAACCTCTCTTCATCTCTTTCTTTTTTGAAGTAAATTATCAAAGAGGCCACGAAGAGAGTATTTATAGTGGAGAAAGGAAACGCTAACCGCCAACTAATTACGGAAAGATAGAAATAAAATAAATTAAAATCCTACCAAAATTAAATCTGAATTAATAGCTCAATCTTTCCATAATAGTTTAAATCCCGTAATCAGCGGAATCATATGCGAACTACACTCTTTGTGCATAAGCCGGCAGCGTAGCGGCTAGATTGCGCATGCTCACAGTCGTGCAGTGGCGCGTGTGCGTATACGCATAAATGAGCATGCGTATATACCCGCCTATAGTCATGCATAGCTTGCGTTTCGCCTGCGCATCTGCCCGTGCATGCGGCAGCTCAACACCCTTCTCATGCCCCTGTGTTATCTCTTGGGCTTGAGGTCCAACTCACCCTCAGCAATTTGGGCATCCATCAGAATGACCTCAAAGGTAGTAGGGCGATGTCCAGAAGTACGAGACTTGATATCTTTCATCATGTCATGACCCGCCCCCGGTTTAGGGGCACGAGAGCGTGGGTACATCCAGCCTACGCCGCAGCATCGGCGGTAGAACGCTGTCTAGGTCATGTAACTATCTAATCAAACTCACGTGAATACCCAACTCCATAAGGAGACGTGGATATCACTATAAAAATGAACAACATACTCAATCACAACTACAGCACGATAAGAATTTGAAGAAACAAAAGAACACAACACAAAACTAATGGCAAAATAATCATACCTGCAATCATTAACTTCCAATCCCCAAGTATGTCAGAAACCAGTCTACTAAGGTCACAGTCTGGAAAAATATTTTCCAGTCAGGAAGGAGCAAAGTACATCTCTAAATAGCAGTTCTATATAAATGACATAAACTATGTAGCAGTTCTAGATGGAAATATACCAAATGCATGTATAGGTACGAGAAATGTACAATGAAAGAAATACTGGAAATATTGTAAGTAACTGCAGGAAAAGAAATAATATGTCTATGAGCAAGAAACCTATGACTAAGTGTATGAGTACTAGCTTTAACATGTGATCGGCTTGGGAACTTGATCAGGCTGGTTACATGTGATTAGCTATGATTCACGAAGGTCAGGCTAACCGTTGGTTAGCTATGATGCATGGAGAGGTCAGGCTAATCACACGTAACAGCTATGAGGCACGGAGATGGTCAGGCCGCACCCGACGTGAGATGTGGTGTGAGCTATGATGCATGAAAAGTTGGGTATGATCACATATCTACACTAAAATACTCCCCACCCCGACTGGTATAGTAGATCCAATCATGGTACACTATGGCACTAGATTCCCTAGGAAGGTAGCAAATCTCCCCGGGAATCAGTGTCTGTACATGCACAAGATAATAAGGAAAATAAGTCTTGTACAAGCTACACTATGAATAAGGAATAACATCTCATGACGAGATCCGTGTATACCAATCCGTGTAACCAATGTGTCAAGAACATGGATATTTACACTAGATACAGTGAACATAGGAGATATCATAAATTAGAAACTAATCAGAGAATGTACTCGCCTTGGGTCCTTAGCTGGTAATTATTGATGTCCTGTTCCAGAGTATCCCCTGGGTAAACCAACAGTCCTATAAACATATCACAAGCAAAACCACATTTGCATCAGATTCTACACTAATACAGTCTAAAAATACTGAGTTCGGAACTTTTCTAGGTATGCTACTGGTCACCTAGGATCACCCAGTAGGTTTACCAATTAACCATATTATAATTTCCATCAACTACAATAGTAGATATATGTAAAAATATATACTTTAAAATAAATAATACTTGTATACATACTAAAAAGAATTTAACCTAATATATGCATATATCTAAAATATATACCAATATAAATTACTAGCTATAGTTGTATATTTACTAAAATACGTACATTTATATATTAACATATATCAAAAATACGTACATATCATATGTGTGCAAAGTACATTTTTAGAATATACATATATATATATATATATATATTGTCACCATCATTCTTAAACATACTAATATTAATTTACCAAATTAAATTTATACTAGCATATACACCAAATTGAATACACATACAATATATATACCAATTAAACATATATCGTATATATATATATATATATACTAGTTGAACCATACGTATACTCATATATATGCAAAAATACTGTTTAAAATATACATATATTTTGTCAACATCATTATTAGAATATACTAATATTAAATTACCAATTCCACTTTATACTATATATATATATATACATATGCCAATTAATTCATATATTAAAAATACGTTTTATTACACATATACTACATGAAATTATACCAATTAAATATATGTATAATTATACCAAAAATATACATACATATATACATATATATATATATATATAGGTATATATATATACCAAAATAATTATATACATATACTAAAAATATATATACATAGATACCAAATTAATTACATATACTAGAATACATATTTACATATATAAATCATTTCAAAATTATTTGAACAATAATTGTTAAACTCCTCTTTCAAACATAATTTCAATTAAAAGTTTATTTATAAAATCTAGAATTTATGTAAAAGCCAGTATACAATTATATCTATAGTAAAATATATTATCAGCCCAAATAAACTAATTTTAACTAAGCTTAATGTTGAAACCATTACTTAATTAATATTACAAACCCAAACTTATTATATATTTATATAACCAAAATCCTTATATATATATATAATACATAACTAAATTCATACACTATAACAATAAACCTAATTATATTCTATCTACTAAATTAATTACATGAATTTACTAAATTACATTAATTACTAACTAATTAGAAATTAATCAATTTATTAATAAATTACTAACTGATTAATAAATTTAATACTGATTAATAACTTAATTAGCTGAATAATTATGACTAATATAAATAACTAATTGATTAATTAACTTAACTACTAATTATAAATTAATTACTGATTAAGAATAATTAACTAATTAATCTAATCATAACTTAAACTAATTATATTAACTAATACATTTAATTACTAACTAATATATATTACTAACACTTACTGTAACTTAACTTCACAGAACAAAGAAAGGGAAAGAGAGAAGTCGGCTCACGTTTGGGGGAGGGGTTTCCCGGCGTCGGCGGTCGGGAAATCCGCCAGGGTCACGCGGGTCGATGGTCGAAGCTCGGCGTTCGTCTCGGGCGGCGGCGGTGGAACGGATCCGAGGCGGCGGTCGAACTCGAGAGCAGCGGCGGTCGACGGATCTGAGGCGCCGGCGGCAGTGGAAACTCGAGGGCGGCGGTCGGCGTTCCGGATCTGCTGCGGCGGCGGATCCAGATGGCCAACGGTGGTCGACTCTGAGGGGGAGGCGGCCACGGTTCTACGCGGGTGAGGCGGTCCGAGGCGGCGACGGCAGCGAAGCTCGGTCTCGTGGCGGCTTCGAGGCGGCGGATCTGACCCAGAGCATCAACAGGACGGCGGCGACAACGGCTCCGGTGAGGAGAGCGGCGGGTGCTCGGCCCGAGGAGGAAGTCCCAGTCGCCGGCGACAGCGGAATCTAGGTTAGGGTTAGGTTCTGTGGATGTGTCGGGGTGGATCATGTCGGCTGGACACGATGGTTGATGTACTGTGGGGGACGTGTCCGGGTCTGTCGGACACAGGGTTGGGTGTACTGGTATTGGGGTGGACGTGTCCGGGTGTGTCGGACACGAAAATCTGGTTGTAATATTGTAACCGGACACAGAAAATGAATGGATACGATAGGACACCCGGGGTCGGACCCGAGGCCAACACGGCTGACACGGTAATGATGGACACATGGACACGAGCACACAAAAATGGTGGTAGCTTGTTGGCTTGTGGAAAATTGTGGGGGCTAGCTAATAATTTGGAGATTAGGGTTTCTTGGGAATGGTGATGATGGACTTAAATAGGGAGAGAGGTGTGGGATAAAGGGTGAGGGTTGGCCCAATAATGAATGGCCCAGATAATACATGAATAAGTTCATGTGGGAAAAGAGGGTGTGTTGGCTAGTTAATGAAAAAACAAATTTGTAAAATTTTATTTAGAAAAGATTATAATTTCAGAAAATATTTTAGGAAAGCTAACTGATTCCCAATTAGCTACTAATTAACCCATTTTGAAAAATCTTAGATAGTATGACATTTATTTATTTACTATCCCAATAAATATAAAATTTATTATATTTTATCGACTAGTCCTTCAAATAAATATTTATTTAAAACAATAATTTTTATGATTCAAGCCAATAAATATTTGAAACTAGAAATATATATATATTATTATTTATTTATTTATTTTATAATACATCGACATTTAGGAAAAATGATTTTTATAAAAGATTTTAAATCACCTTCTACAATCAAACATTGTTCAAATCTAATACAAAAAAAAATCAAGGAGAAAAATATTTTATAAACTTGGTACTTAAAATAAATTAAAAATCTAATTATTTCAGAAATTGGAAATTGGAGGTTACAAGTCTATCCACCTTAGAAAAATTTCGTCCTCGAAATTTAGGATCCTCAATACTTGCCTTTACTCATCATATTATTTCTATCAAAATTTAAATTTCAACCAAATAATCATGAAGTAATTCCATATCGTTATTTCACAACCTTTCAAAATTCTATATCATCATATTCCGGAAAATCTTCAAGTTTTAAAATCAAATTCAAATTTTTATCATAATCTTCTCCAAAATTTAAGTTCGTATCTAAATACTCAAGGATTTTAATATCCAATCCTCCAATTGAATTCCAATCAATGTATATTTATAACATTTAAAAATATGTATCCCAAATTTAAATTTTAAACACTAATCCATCATTCATCTTACTCCTCTAACCCAAATTCAATTGATGCTTATTCAAATATAAATCCTCCTCCCGAGAATTGAATTCGACACCATTCCATTAACGATTTTATTTCCCGATTTCTTTTTCCTCAAATACTCAACGATGCGACACTTTCAGAATCTTCAATGCAACATTCATAATATAGAATTTCAAATTTCTATTTTGCAATCAAATAGATAAAATGATAATTTTCCAAATTTTCTCAAATTTTAATAATCAATCATATCAAGACCTTCCTAAGATTAATAAATCCTCAATTTTGTCCTGTGAATTTCTTAACCCTCAATTTAAGTTAATGTTTATCCTCGAATTTCAATCATACCTCGATTTTCGCAAAATCAATGATCCATCAACTCTGTTATAACAACCCCTAAATTCTTTATTAAATTAATGCTCATCCATAATTTAATCATCTTGTCCCTTTTGTCGGTCATAACCTTGTCATAAATCTATGCTATGGTCAAAATCCTAATGATCATGGTTTAAGGAAAACTCTACCTACAGCCATGCAATTTAAGAAAAATATGTCATGTATCTTGGTCATGGTATTTTGGTCTCTGTTAAGGTGCACTACTAGCTATGTTCTAACAAGAAAATCACGAATATAAACCACGTTACTAGGGAATCAATCAATCAAAAGACGAATAAGAACAGTAGGAAAGAAAAGAAAGAACCTGTTAACATATTACTTGCGGTATCCCTTATCTCTAACATGCACTTAACTCTAGCATATTCACTACTAATTTCTATTCCTGTACACTGGTACCCATATCAACAAATCTTAATCCACAAGATCCATGAATATCTCCCTATGGCACACATCTGTTTATTAATACCAAATCTGATACTAAGAACCTCTAATATTGCCATGGTTCAATAATGCATCCAAGTTGATACCTCTATCTCTCTAGTACCATACCCTCTGTCAGTTCTCGTTCCTGCTACAATTGTTCATACTAGTCGTCCTTATCACTCAATATACGTCAAGTGCAACACCATACTAAATACTGCTCCTTCCAATACAACTTTAGATGGACACCCAAGTCAGTCTGCGGTGCCATCTCAATCATGCTCAAATCACCAGATCCTTACACATGTATATCATCTACTCATATATTAATATTCATATCTCTCATCTACCATAAAATTAATCCTCAAAATAATCGTCATGGTTTAACTCCTCGAACAGAATAAATGCTTATATTTTCCACAATAGTCAAATTCTCAATATCGAAATAAAATTTTAATCACTTCTAAAATTTTTGTAGCCTTGACCATGTTTATTGAATCAATATTTGAAATCCTCAGAAATTTTAATGACACAATCTTAACTCCTTAATAATTCTCAAAGTTAAAATTTATTTCCACTCTTTTATTTATAAATCCACAAATATACATATGAGTGCTCACGGTCTCTAATACTCGAGGTGCACTCCATACCTCTATTGTCTACAACTGTGTACTAAATTTTTGTACTGCCCGAATCACTTGCACTATTTCCTCCAATGATCAAAGTTATCATCACCTATATTTTCTTCCATGATTTTCAATCTATATTAACTGATATGTCATCCAATTATCATCACGCAGAGTGCTTACTATTATTAGCGTCATTCCCGACTAATCCTCGATTTAGAACCATTAGCACTCGTAGTATTATACCACTAGCTTCATTATTGGATCATCTCATCAAACTGATTTAGAACTCATGATTACCTGTACCTTCTATAACACTCAGGTTTCTTTACTCTCATGGGCAAGTGTATGGTTCTTC
Organism: Iris macrosiphon; assembly: GCA_036927795.1. NCBI lineage: Eukaryota > Viridiplantae > Streptophyta > Magnoliopsida > Asparagales > Iridaceae > Iris > Iris macrosiphon. The sequence continues at coordinate 52,423,476 of JAYESA010000012.1, read as the reverse complement.
ATCTTGATTGTTGTGTAGGTATTTCTCTTTAATCCTTTAAAGCCTGTTAAACTAATCTGTGATACGCTTCCCCATTTTCCTTTCCAATTCCGATATTCCTCTACTCATGACACCTCATTGTTACTCCTCATGCATATATATTTATTTACCTTTAACACACCCGATATCGATCATTAAATTGAACGTCATGCTCCATTAATCCTTAACACAATTTCTTGATACTTTATTGTTTACATAGATCATCCAATTACATAATTTAATGATTATCTAGGACTGGCATGCTGGTTCTGATACTAACTCTTGGAACCTTTACTGATACTCTTACTCCTCTCTTTATAATACCAATACTAATTATAATAACACCTATCATAGAACTATTGCTACAAGGTACTATGCTATGGGTATCTCTAGATTAATGCCTAATGCTCCCATGTCCAACATAAGAAACACTTACAAACTCACAAGTCACACTCAGTCAACACTAATACAAGACACAAACAAAATTACAAGTCACTAATTATCATACTAACAAGGATCCTTAAAGAAATAAGGCTCAAAAGAACTGGGTTAAGGACTGAAGGTATCTTTACTGCTAGTAAAGAAAAGAAGCGATGGAACAAAGTCCTGGAATAACATAAATAGATAAGTCTTGAGATGATACTTTAAGAATGAATTTAAGATACAACCTGATAATCATACACGTCTGTCTGAAATCATGACACTCAGAATCCTCGCTACGCCAGTAAGCATAGATGCGATAAACGATAGGTTTCGTAACTAAGGTATGCAACTCTATAATCATGTCATCTAGAATCTTTGCCACGCCAACCGGTATGGCTGCGAGAGATTCTAAGTTTCATAACTATAGTATGTACATCCAAGTCAGGTTCCTACGTTCTTGTCACCACAGCTAATATGGCTGCGATAAACTCTAGGGTCCATAACCAAAGTAGACGTTTTACCTTTCTCTCTGTCCTCATCAACATATGTCATCAGATGATACCGTAAATTTTAGCCCGTAAAATTCATCTCGATATAAAATCAACTCAATAACGATACCAAGAATTAAATTTAATAACTGGTCAACAAGAATCAAACTCAACAATGATACCAAGATTTTTAATTCAATAACTGATCAATAAGGATCAAGTTCAATAACAATAAGCGAGAGCAGACGGGAACAAGGGGAAAGGATTTAAATTGGAATTTATAATGAGATTCTCAAGGGTCGTCCCAGGAATCTCTCAAATAATTTGTGATTGAGTATCCTCTCTCATCCTAGTATCCTATGTCCTATATTCTATAGCAGGTACGCAGTAGTACAACTATGACGTCGCACTACTACGACATCGCACAACTAGCGAAGTCTGACCTGCATGGGCTACCACTAAAAATGTGTCACGACCCGCCCCCGGTTTAGGGGCACGAGAGCGTGGGTACGTCCAGCCTACGCCGCAGCATCGGCGGTAGAACGCTGTCTAGGTCATGTAACTATCTAATCAAACTCACGTGAATACCCAACTCCATAAGGAGACGTGGATATCACTATAAAAATGAACAACATACTCAATCACAACTACAGCACGATAAGAATTTGAAGAAACAAAAGAACACAACACAAAACTAATGACAAAATAATCATACCTGCAATCATTAACTTCCAATCCCCAAGTGTGTCAGAAACCAGTCTACTAAGGTCACAGTCTGGAAAAATATTTTCCAGTCAGGAAGGAGCAAAGTACATCTCTAAATAGCAGTTCTATATAAATGACATAAACTATGTAGCAGTTCTAGATGGAAATATACCAAATGCATGTATAGGTACGAGAAATGTACAATAAAAGAAATACTGGAAATACTGTATGTAACTGCAGGAAAAGAAACAATATGTCCATGAGCAAGAAACCTATGACTAAGTGTATGAGTACTAGCTTTAACATGTGATCGGCTTGAGAACTTGATCAGGCTGGTTACATGTGATTAGCTATGATTCACGAAGGTCAGGCTAACCGTTGGTTAGCTATGATGCATGGAGAGGTCAGGCTAATCACACGTAACGGCTATGAGGCACGGAGATGGTCAGGCCGCACCCGACGTGAGATGTGGGGTGAGCTATGATGCATGAAAAGTTGGGTATGATCACATATCTACACTAAAATACTCCCCACCCCCGACTGGTATAGTAGATCCAATCATGGTACGCTATGGCACTAGATTCCCTAGGAAGGTACCAAATCTCCCCGGGAATCAGTGTTTGTACATGCACAAGATAACAAGGAAAACAAGTCTTGTACAAGCTACACCATGAATAAGGAATAACATCTCAGGACGAGATCCGTGTATACCAATCCGTGTAACCAATGTGTCAAGAACATGGATATTTACACTAGATACAGTGAACATAGGAGATATCATAAATTAAAAACTAATCAGAGAATGTACTCGCCTTGGGTCCTTAGCTGGTAATTATTGATGTCCTGTTCCAGAGTATCCCCTGGGTAAACCAACAGTCCTATAAACATATCACAAGCAAAACCACATTTGCATCAGATGCTACACTAACACAGTCTAAAAATACTGAGTTCGGAACTTTTCTAGGTATGCTACTGGTCACCTAGGATCACCCAGTAGGTTTACCAATTAACCATATTATAATTTCCATCAACTACAATAGTAGATATATGTAAAAATATTTACTTTAAAATAAATAATACTTGTATACATACTAAAAAGAATTTAACCTAATATATGCATATATCTAAAATATATACCAATATAAATTACTAGCTATAGTTGTATATTTACTAAAATACGTACATTTATATATTAACATATATCAAAAATACGTACATATCATATGTGTGCAAAGTATATTTTTAGAATATACATATATATATATATTGTCACCATCATTCTTAAACATACTAATATTAATTTACCAAATTAAATTTATACTAGCATATACACCAAATTGAATACACATACAATATATATACCAATTAAACATATATCGTATATATATATATATATATATACTAGTTGAACCATACGTATACTCATATATATGCAAAAATACTGTTTAAAATATACATATATTTTGTCAACATCATTATTAGAATATACTAATATTAAATTACCAATTCCACTTTATACTATATATATATATATACAGATGCCAATTAATTCATATATTAAAAATACGTTTTATTACACATATACTACATAAAATTATACCAATTAAATATATGTATAATTATACCAAAAATATACATACATATATACATATATATATATATATATAGGTATATATATATACCAAAATTATTATATACATATACTAAAAATATATATACATAGATACCAAATTAATTACATATACTAGAATACATATTTACATATATAAATCATTTCGAAATTATTTGAACAATAATTGTTAAACTCCTCTTTCAAACATAATTTCAATTAAAAGTTTATTTATAAAATCTAGAATTTATGAAAAAGCCAGTATACAATTATATCTATAGTAAAATATATTATCAGCCCAAATAAACTAATTTTAACTAAGCTTAATGTTGAAACCATTACTTAATTAATATTACAAACCCAAACTTCTTATATATTTATATAACCAAAATCCTTATATATATATAATACATAACTAAATTCATACACTATAACAATAAAACTAATTATATTCTATCTACTAAACTAATTACATGAATTTACTAAATTACATTAATTACTAACTAATTAAAAATTAATCAATTTATTAATAAATTACTAACTGATTAATAAATTTAATACTGATTAATAACTTAATTAGCTGAATAATTATGACTAATATAAATAACTAATTGATTAATTAACTTAACTACTAATTATAAATTAATTACTGATTAAGAATAATTAACTAATTAATCTAATCATAACTTAAACTAATTATATTAACTAATACATTTAATTACTAACTAATATATATTACTAACACTTACTGTAACTTAACTTCACAGAACAAAGAAAGGGAAAGAGAGAAGTCGGCTCACGTTTGGAGGAGGGGTTTCCCGGCGTCGGCGGTCGAGAAATCCGCCGGGGTCACGCGGGTCGATGGTCGAAGCTCGGCGTTCGTCTCGGGCGGCGGCAGTGGAACGGATCCGAGGCGGCGGTCGAACTCGAGAGCAGCGGCGGTCGACGGATCTGAGGCACCGGCGGAAGTAGAAACTCGAGGGCGGCGGTCGGCGTTCCGGATCTGCTGCGGCGGCGGATCCAGATGGCCAACGGTGGTCGACTCTGAGGTGGAGGCGGCCACGGTTCGACGCGGGTGAGGCGGTCCGAGGCGGTGGCGGCAGCGAAGCTCGGTCTCGCGGCGGCTTCGAGGCGGCGGATCTGACCCAGAGCATCAACAGGACGGCGGCGACAACGGCTCCGGTGAGGAGAGCGGCGGGTGCTCGGCCCGAGGAGGAAATCCCAGTCGCCGGCGACAGCGGAATCTAGGTTAGGGTTAGGTTCTGTGGATGTGTCGGGGTGGATCGTGTCGGCTGGACACGATAGTTGATGTACTATGGGGGACGTGTCCGGGTCTGTCGGACACAGGGTTGGGTGTACTGGTATTGGGGTGGACGTGTCCAGGTGTGTCGGACACGAAAATCTGGTTGTAATATTGTAACCGGACACAGAAAATGAATGGATACGATAGGACACCCGGGGTCGGACCCAAGGCCAACACGGCTGACACGATAATGATGGACACACGGACACGAGCACACAAAAATGGTGGTGGCTTGTTGGCTTGTGGGAAATTGTGGGGGCTAGCTAATAATTTGGAGATTAGGGTTTCTTGGGAATGGTGATGAGGGACTTAAATAGGGAGAGAGGTGTGGGATAAAGGGTGAGGGTTGGTCCAATAATGAATGGCCCAGATAATACATGAATAAGTTCATGTGGGAAAAGAGGGTGTGTTGGCTAGTTAATGAAAAAACAAATTTGTAAAATTTTATTTCGAAAAGATTATAATTTCAGAAAATATTTTAGGAAAGCTAACTGATTCCCAATTAGCTACTAATTAACCCATTTTGAAAAATCTTAGATAGTATGACATTTATTTATTTACTATCCCAATAAATATAAAATTTATTATATTTTATCGACTAGTCCTTCAAATAAATATTTATTTAAAATAATAATTTTTATGATTCAAGCCAATAAATATTTGAAACTAGAAATATATATAAATTATTATTTATTTATTTATTTTGTAATACATCGACATTTAGGAAAAATGATTTTTATAAAAGATTTTAAATCACCTTCTACAATCAAACATTGTTCAAATCTAATACAAAAAAAATTCAAGGAGAAAAATATTTTATAAACTTGGTACTTAAAATAAATTAAAAATCTAATTATTTCGGAAATTGGAAATCGGAGGTTACACATCAGCCCCTTTCTGAACTTTCGGGCTCGGTCTCTGGGGTCCTGAATCATCGACAGTGCAAAATGACTCGAGCAACAAAACTTTGCGGTGTACTCGTCGATCGACATATTCCCTTGGACTAAGTCATAGAAATGACTCTCCAAGGCTTCCCGGGCCACATTGGGAAAAAGTTTCTCCTTGAAATTTATCTTAAAAGTATCCCAAGTAAGTCCTCTAGCAGTAAGTCTCAGCTCCGTACGATACCAAGTCAACGCGATATCGAATATTTGGCTATCGACGGCCTCGATCTGCAGACTCTCTGGAATCTGAGCCAAGCGTAAGTTTCTCTCTATGTCCTCCAGCCAATCGTCGGCGTAGAGTATCCCCTCAATGACCTTGAACTCCTGAGACATCATCCTCTTAAAGTCCAATATAGTGCCTAGCCTCTGTTGCGGCTTTTGCTGCTGCTACTGGCCAGGATGCTGCTGTGCGACTCTCTCAACTACCTCGAGAGCCACTCGATGATCATTTTCTATGCTCTCCCTCATCAACTTAGTCTGTACTTGGTATGCCTCTGCTTGCACTCTCTGTGCCTCAGCTTAAACTCTCTGATCCTCTGTCGATGTCCTCTGAGCATCCCCCATACCCGGGATCAATGTGAACATATGTGCTACAACAGTGGGCACACCTCCTGAAAATAGAATCTGTGGTGGTAGAAGGTCCTCCGTAATAGCCGGGACAACCTACTGGACAGGTGGGGGAGGAGGACCCGCAAAAATTATGAAAACTCCTACACGAACAGATAAAGTAAGAAGAGCAACTCCAACTTTTTGGGTGACAGATTGAGAGGTAACAGACCTCTCGGAAGCTGTGGGTTCCAATCTCAGCGACTTAGTCTTCGGTGGCATCATGAAGACAGACCGGAAGAAAAAATCAATTAAGGAAAAAGATACGATATCGTCGAAGAAGGATAATAAAATTTAAAAAGTAGTAGTTATTCAAAATAGCAAAAAGAATTAGAAATTTTTTAGTTGTGATTGAGCATACTCATCTATACCCAATCTCACACTCATAATAGTACTCTAAGTCTGAGCATTACTATGATACTGTACTAGTTGCGTCCTAATCTTACTCTCCTAGAGTCTAGACTCGACCTGCATAGACCACCACTAAAACGTGCCATAATTCGCACCCAGAATTTGGGCATGAGTCGTGGGTACGTCCAGCCTATGCCGCAGCATCGGTAGTAGAACGTTGTCTAGGTCTTAATACTACTAATCACAACTCACAAAAATAACCTATCAATGATCTCAACTCCCTAAGAAGGATAATGAATATGCATTTGATCATTAATACATATGGTACTCAATCATAATAACTAGGAGAAAGTAAATAGCACAATGAGATATGAAAGATATAAAAAGTTCTGACATAAGTCTAGAACACAACTCATATAACAATAATAAGTCTAGAGTCTAATTGTCTCAACATAAATACACCCAAGTCTCATAGTTATAACAATTCAATACATAAATAAATTAGGCTAAGTACTGTATAAACAACTGTGGGTGGTGTCTCCTCTAAGGAGAGTGGCTCCTCTGGAATCTTCGGGATAAAATCTTCATCTATTCATGGACCATGGTGGGTAGGGCAGAAATCCTCGAGGTCTTATAAGAAATATTATTCAGTCAAGATTGGAGCAAAGCATAAACACTAACAACAATTTTAATTATATTGACAAAAACTATAAAACAGTGCATGGAAATACATAATAAAAAAATACTAAAAACTAAGAAATACTTGAGAGACATGTAATCAGTATATAGAACTAACTAGCAATGAACATATATATGTGAATGGTAGAAATAAGTATACTAAAATAAAAGAATAGAAATTCTAACTAGATGTTGTGAAATATCAGTTTTCTATGTGATCGGCTTGGGACTAGATCAGGCTTGTTATATATAATTGGCTATGATACATGTGAAGTTAGGCTAACCATCTGATTAGTTATGATATAAGCAATAGTCAGGCTAATCATATGTAACAGGATATGAGGCATATAAATGATCAGGCTACATCCTACGTGATAAGTGGTATGAGCTATAATGCATGTAAAGTGGGGTAGGATCACATAATCTTGCTAATATTTTCTCGTCCTCATCTAGTATGATGGATTCCACTCACGATTCCTCATGACATGTATCTATGGTACTAGCCCATGTATCCGCTGTATCAGAATCAAGTATACACTACAACTAGAATCATAGTAATAATTAAAGTAATAAAAATTATCAGAGAATGTACTCGCCTGTAATCCTGAGCAAGGTGTGAGGATCGATGTCCAAACTGGAGCCACAAGGACCTAAATATAAAATATAAGTGTCAAAGAATGATTTGAAGTGATATTCAAGAGTAACTAGCTAATTGTGATGTTTTTAGGCCACTTCTAGGTCCATACCTTGAAGGTATTAGCTATACTAGCTAACTATACTAAGTATCTATATATATAACTCTAATATATTACTATCTTATTTTAGTCTATATACTCAATAACTAGGTAATACCTAATACTTAATTTAATACTCTCACTACGATACCATAACACAAGACAAAATACTCACTTATATCTCGATATTAACCTTCACAACAATATTAGGCCTCAACCTCACTTCATACATACATTAACCTATGCTTGCACATATACTGTGCACTGTCTACAAATACCTGACACTACCCCCTATATGATATCACTCATCTACTCACCTCATGCTGCTTACATGTTGGTACAAATGAGTGACATCCAACCACTGTCTAACTGATACTCCAGCGGTATTCGTACCCCTGATATCATAATCCTTTAACACTAATACTCACACTTGAACTCTTATCCACTGATTGTAACTTAATACTCGAAAAACTAACCTATTTTTATGTACATATACCTACACCCTCTGCTACTCCTTCTAGGCCTACAATTGACCTGTATACTATGGTCTATCATTGTTTGCTCGAGCTCCACCCTTGATAAACTACCTGCACACCAGGATACTTGTCATGACCCACACACAAAAAATTGGGCATGAGTCATGGGTACGTCCAGCCTACGCCGCAACATCGACGGTAGAACGCTATCTAGGTCTACTATCTAACTAATAATTATTTGTGGTGGAAAACGAAAGAATGAAGATGTATTCAAGATGGGGTTTACACGAAACCTGCCTTCTTTGGTTTACAAACAAACTTGCACAATTTGATCCTATACGAGGATGTGGGAGTACAATTTATTTAATCTGGGTAAATATTGCTATAGGTGTCTGATCTGCAGTCGATCACTTTAGCCCTTGGACCACACGATAATGAAGAAGTGCCGTAGAAGACAAGAAGCAGCTTCGAAGATTGCAAAAGAGGGTGGATGCACGATGCCAAAGTCGTCGATCCCTACTCTTTGCCTGAGCTCCAGATTCTCTCTCTCTCTCTCTCTCTCTCTCTCTCTCTCTTGACCTCTGGTTCGATCTTTCTTGGAAGTTCGACCTTGGATCTGATATTGGTTTTCTTGACCAATTTCTGACCTCCCAATTTGTCGACCGTGGATCTGATATTGGTTTTCTTGACCAATTTTTCGACCTTGTTCCTCATTGATAGAGGTCTCTATTTATAGAGTTTTGGTGACAGTGACCACTCCGTCGGTGTAGAAACCGAGGAGTGGAAAATACAGCACCCTTTTACACAAGTTAAAATAACCAATGCCTGCGTATAGATGATCCTTTGAATGAGCGTGTGACGCGAGTCCAACGAAGGGACAAAACGCGTATAATCGCTACGAAGATCACGGTGTAGAAGCCACATAGGTAGGTATCCCTCGTGTAGAAGAGGTGGGCGTAGAAGCTAATGTCTGTCACCATGGCGTAGAAGCCAAATAGGCATAGAAACCAAAAATAGGCATAGAAGCCGAGTGGTAATAGAGGCCGAGTGGGCGTAGAAGCCGAGTGGTTGTAGAGGCCGAGTGGGCATAGAAGCCGAGTGATCGTAGAGGCCGAGTGAGCACAGGAGCTGAATGGGCGTAGAGGCCGCTGCGTACCGTGCCAGAGTGCTGATGTGGACGTCTTAGCCGGAATTACAGCTTTTTGAAGATATAATCAAATCTCTTGCATTAAATACAGAGATTTGCCACCATCCTGTGTAATAAATACGGAAGCGTATTTTGAAGGTCTGCAGCCCTTCTGTGCATCCGTCGCAGAGACGTGCCTCGAGAAACTGTCACCGCTCTGTGCATTAGACGTAAAGACGTGCCTCGAGCAACTGTCACCGCTCTGTGCATTAGACGTAGAGGCGTGCCTCGAGCAACTATCACCGCTCTGTGCATCCGTCGCAGAGACGTGCCTCGAGAAACTGTCGCCGCTCTGTTCATTAGACGTAGAGATGTGCCTCGAGAAACTGTCACCGCTCTGTGCATTAGACGTAGAGACGTGCCTCAAGCCCCGTACGAAGTGTAACTTTTGATGTGGCAGGCGGTTTGTCTCCTGTGGAGCGTAAACAGCTCATGTCTGCCTGTGTAAAATAAGGCAACGTATCCCTTTGTGCACGTAAAAGTAGTTTACGCAAAGGAGATGGCGGTAAATGACAGCCTGGGTCGCAGTGTCGTGCCATCATTATAGCCGTCGTCTGAATAGTCGAGCCGTATCCCTTTGTCAAAAATCCAGACGTCAGGTTTATTGCAGGATCTGACAGGTTCATTGCAGGATCTGACAGGTTCACTTCGGAGAATACGAAGCGTATCTCATACACTTCAATGCTTCGTTGAAAGAGGATGGGTTTTACGCCATGGAGGCGACGAAGAACCCTGTTTACGCTGAAGCATTCTGGACGTACTGCCTTATGCGGATGGTCCTTTGAGCTTATATTTCATGCTGTGTTTTAGCGGAAAAAGCTTTGTTGCACGCTTGATAGCTCTGAAGGCCTCTGTCTACGCTGCTCTGCATCATTATGCTGCGTATAGCCATCTGGCATATTTTTCATGCTTCTACAAGACCCCCTTCAAAGCTTTCAAATTCCTCAGAATTTGGAACACTTTGAATGAAGCATGAACCGCTCCTCGTAACTCGAAAAGTTTCTGAATGGAGCGTTGAGACGGTCGATGTTGACTTTATGGCAGATTTATTGGGGACCGGTGTAATCTCTTTCGCCTATAAAAAGGCTGGGGGGTTAACCCGTTCTCCCTACATTCCCATCACCACGCAGAGATGATCGTCGAAGTTCGTCGGGTCGATCTGAGGAAGAAGGAGATCATGTTCTTCCAGCATGTAAGAAGTCGAAAAAGACGGCGTCTTCGAGCAAGTGTCCACTGCAACAATGGATCATGGAAGGATATCTTAGCCTCCCTTGCTCGGGATAATCAGCAACTTTATATGGCGGTTCTTCGGGAGAGGGGAAGGGTCGTATTTGACCACACAGCTTGCAAGCTGTATATTTTCCCCTGAGACCTCCGCGGACAAGAGCAGACAAACTGTAACTGCTGTCCTCGATCGAGTTGGGTCTTAAAGAAGCCTCAACTGGATCGGTCATGGCGTACGGAGCATGGGATCTGCATCATTTATGCATGCCCAGTTCTGTATCCTCCCGCCATCGATCTTCTTGTTCATGACTGTGGTGGTCGATGAACCATCATGGAAGAAGAGGAAGACCTGCACCGATGCGAGAACCCGGTAGAACAGATTCTGGGGCGGCCTTCCAATGAAGACAAGGAAATCCTTTGTAGACGAGATTTCCCTCATATGTAATCATGAAAAATAAAAAAAAACCCTTTGTAGACAGGATTTCTCCCATATGTGATCATGATTTTAATTTCAATAAAATCGTCTTTCTTCTCTGCATATAATCGTTTTGCCATACGTTGCTATGAAGTCTGAATATGTGTAGCTTCGACACGTCTAATTTTTTACGCCGACTCTGATAGAAAGAGTGCTAGGTCCTATCCTTTTGCGCATAGCGAATAGTCCATAGAACGCTGTTGAGCATTTTGAACATTTAGAACTATCCTGCTGCTAGGACTGAGGAACCGCGTAGAGCTCTGAACTGTTGTTTTTACTTCTGATGAACAGAATTTTTGTTCAGACTTCATCTTCAAGAATGATTTCTCGAAAATCCCTTGGAACAGGGTCGAGGAATGGCTGTCAACTGAGTTGCCATCTTGATAGACGAGATATTCGGACTGGAGTCTGGATGAACCTCCAATTGACCCGAGAAGAGTAATTTCTCAATGTTTGAACTCTGTATGTTTCGGGTACTTGGGATATTTTGAGGTCAAGAAGGAGTATCTTCTGTGTGAACTCCTATAATCGACCGCCTTGGGAACTGTTCGAATATGCGAAAAGTTAGATATCCGTAGTGTAGATGAGCTGAAAATCCTGAGTTCATAGCCTATTGAGCGTAGAAAGCCACCGAGCGTGAGATCATCGATTTGGTATCTGCTGAGCGTAAAGTCATAGGTTTGTAGCCTCTCGAGCATAAAAGCTACCGAGCACAAAGGCATCCGGGCATAAAATCATAGACTTGTAGCTTGCGAGTCTAAAATCGTAGATCTGCAGCTGTCGAGCGTAAAAAGCTCCTTAGCGTAGAACTGTAGATTTGTAGCCTGTGAATAAAAGAAATCTTTCGAGCGTAAGGTTGTGGATCCGTTGCCTCCGAGCGTAAACTAAATGCCACCGAGCGTGAGATCATCGATTTGGTATCTGCTGAGCGTAAAGTCGTAGGTTTGTAGCCTCTCGAGCATAAAAGCTACCGAGCACAAAGGCATCCGGGCATAAACCATAGACTTGTAGCTTGTGAGCGTAAAACCGTAGATCTGTTACGGTCGAGCATAGAAAGCTCCTTAGCGTAGGAACCGCTGACCTGCTTTTGCACGAAAAACTCTTCGAATTTGCTGACTGTCCGCCTTTCGAGAGTAGTGGGCTGATGTAGTACCCAATCATAACCAAATATTAATTGTGAGATTTGGTTGGGGTTTCGAGGAGCACGTCCGAGGATTCGAGGAGTCGACCCGAACTCTATATATATCCCAAGCTTTTGAGAGAAAAACTTTTCATCCGTCTTCTGCGAAAGAGAGCTTTCGACTGTTTGAGTTTTTTCCCTTCGTTCTTCTTCCGTGCACTCCGAGTTTTTAGAAATGGCACCGAAACAAATCCCCTCCACTAAGGGAAAGAGTATAGGTTCTTCTTCTCGTTCTTCTGCCCCAGCGAGAGAGTCTTCGGTCGGGCAAGGTAAACTTTCTTCTGAGCGAAGCATCCTACCGACGAGTAGCGCACCCGGCCTTAGAGGTAGAGCCTTTGGGATGACAAAAAATGACGAAAAATCCTTCGCACACGTTGAACGTGACCGCGCTAGGTCGTCTTCTGTGCTGATAACCTCTTTGAGAAAGATGACGCACGGAGACGTTTTCATCTTTTACGTCCATATTTCTAATGTGCCAGCGTAAAAACTCCATGTTTTTGCAGTTTTGAGCGTAAAAGATCTGACTGCCGAAAACTTGGTGTATACTATAAAATTTTAGTTTTACCCTTTGTGGATGGGACCTCCGGCGTAATAACTAGAATTTTGGTAGTCTGGCGTAAAGCACGGACTGTATACCGCCAATTACGCTTTTGGATGTAACTTCCAGCGTAAAATGACCAAATTTTGTACAGTCTTGGCGTAAAGTACAGACTGTCGTTTCTTGGTCTTTATGTTGCAAGATTTGTAATGACGTGTTTTCCTTGCACTTTTGCAGTTGACTTGCATGAGTCTCCACTGGCCGAGGTGATGGGTTCCGTTGCCGGGATGCTGCACTCAAACTATCTGGAGGATCTGTCCCACGTGACATTTCCTATCTCCGGACCCCAGTATCCTGAAGGAAGGGAGATCTTGATATCGGCTCAGGGCGAGCGGACATTGCTGAACATGATTAACGGGGAGCCCTTGACGTACATAGACGGGGACCAGTACATCAAGCCGACTTTTCTTTTTGGGGACATGATTGACAAACAGTCCCAGACGAAGCCCAAGAGAGAACCCTGGGTTTTCCCCACCGAGAGTATGGTCTTGTATCTGCCAACGATGCCAAGAGATTATCCCATCTTGGCTTTCTCCCATGCGACACATTCCCGGAGGATGTCGTGGACGCTGACTCCCGATCTTCACGGCAAGCCGGGGAAGATCTTTCATCTGAAAGGAGCTGACCAGGGGTCGTTTGTCAGCCGCCCTTCCGGCGTTGTGACGCTGTTCAGGGGACTGTGCCCGGGCAGCGTCCCGAGTGAGGACAGTTCAGTGATCCAGCCGGTCCAATTGCCGACTTTCTGCAACAACTTCATGGGACGAGGGGGTATATACCCCAAGGAGAATCCTCGGTGCAATGGGTGGATCACCCCAACAAATCTCCGATGGGCTTGCCTAGTTGACTGGGCCTTGAAGCATTTTCAGAGAGAGCTGGAGGTCATTGGACTGTATGCTGCTGTGAGTGCGACAAGTGTTGGGTTGCCTCCCAATCCTAACCTGTTTCTGGCACTGATGGAGCAATATATTTCGCTCACCGGGACCTTCGCCACTCCACTGGGGGAGTTGGGGTTGGCCCTCCACGAGATGGCAGTGATCTCGAGACTGCCGATGGGGGATACCCCATATGAAGAGTATGTTCCCACCAACCTGGAGTTGGAGGACTCGGACCCTCGGGTTGTGGAGGTGTATCAGGAGCTGATGTGCCACTACTTCGCGTGCACTGCTTTTTATGATGAGCCTTCTGATTTGGCTCACACCACTAAGTGGATGTCCTACCTCTTCTTCCACCGGGCCAGGGCCGTCAAGTCGGAGAAAGTTTCGGGGGGCAAGAATGAGCCCGTGAACTGTTTGGGCGTGCTCAGTGCCCAGGTCGTCGAGGATCTTATGGAGGATGCTAAAGCTCCGGATCAGATTCTCAATGACGGGGTAGAAAAGTATCCTGAAGGCACTAAGGTCTACAGTTACTTGAGGCGCTGCCGCAGGCCTCTGTCTAAGGAAGCCCGGCTAGCTGGCTTTCTCTCCATATGGCTGCGTCGAGTAGTGGTGCCTGGTATCGCGTCCGCGGACCGCATTCACCGGAATATCTTGTAGCCTGTCGTGCGTCTGGTGTTCGGGGCAAGACTAGGCTTGCTCCCTGCCATGGTGTGCCGTATACAGGCTGGTTTGAGAGCCATAACTGATGGACTGCTCGTTGATGAAGCTCGACGCGATAGCTTTCCCCGGGTAGAGTTACCATACCTGTACTTGATGGGATGGTTAATTCTCCACAACCCCCGGGTGATGTCTCCCGGCCTTGGCAGTATTTCGGGGGGTAGTTTCTTGCTGAACTATAAGGACTCTCCCTGGAACGTGAGCACAGTTTTAGACTGTCGGCAGGTGCTGAACCTCGGTCATTGCTGGAAGCTCCTCTGCACTGTTCCCTTTGTACATCGCAATCAGTAGGGGATTAGGCTTGAGGATTTAGGTGGTGAGAAGATTAATCTTTCTCTGGAAGCTTTTAATTGGTTGGTCTGCATCAGACCCTCCCATTTGCTGTACAGAAGCGAAGATCATTGCTTCTTCGAGCCCTACTTGCCCAGTCGGTTCGCCAGGCAGTTTGGGTACGATCAGCTGCACGTGGGCAATGCCGTCACCAGCTTCAGGTCCAGGGGTAGACTCATTGATGGAGCCAGAGGATGGCGGTATTTTATCATGGGTTGCACGGGAGCAATATTTATCATGTCGGTCGCCACACTCTCCACGGAGCTGCGCATCCTCCATTCGTATGCCCAGTTCTACGTGGCGATCAACACCTTCCATCACGATTTTGACATACGTGGAAGCTTTAGGGTGCCTTCTCCCAAGTCTGGGGGAAGAGTCGAAGTCCCCTCGGTTTCGTCTTACGAGGGTGAGGAGTCCGTCACTCCAGATGAGCCTCTGGTGTCGGTACCGAGGTGTGAAGTACCTTCGCCTGCGGGGGCTTTGGCAGTCTCTGGGAAGCGAAGGGCTCCTGTTTCGAAGCAGACTTCCCCTCGTAAGAGGAAGAAGAAGACGGTTGCTCGTTCTCTCCGGATTCCTGGTATTGAGGCTCCTAGAGAGAAACCTGTTGTCTCCCCTGTTGGGGATGTCTCTTTGATTGGAGGTTCCTCGCCTTTCGGAGAGGGACCCTCAGTTTCGGCTGGCGGTGCCGGAGAACCCCTGCTTGAGTCTGCCGTTGCTGCCACCGCCTCCGGTAGTGGAACAAAATCGCCTGGCGAGATTCCAGCTGACGAACCTCGATCGCGTCTTGGTGAAGGCTCGGTAGAGCACCTGGTGGTGTCGGTGGGCCCACCCCCTTCTCCAGGTATAATAATTCGCATTGCATCATTAAGGCATGATTTAGCTACGTGGGCTGCAGATGCGACATATATACCGTTAGCTTCGGGTAAATATCATCTTTGTGTCTCCTCTTAGAAAGATTACCATTATATTGATATCAATTTTCTTGTCCTCTTCTCAGGGGACGGCGTCCACGGGGAGTATAGCATTGAAGCACCTTCTAGCTCTGCTCGGGCTCCTGGCTATGATACGGAGTCGCCCAACTTCGAAGAGGAAATATCTTCTGGGGCCAGCTCGCCCGAAGTGGTTTCGTTACCTCAAGAGGAGGACGAACCCGCTATCGTGACCTCGCCTCTCGCGAGTATGCCGATGATTTCGACCGTTGTTGTCGCACCTCCTTCGGTCGTACCACCCGTCGAGGCGGCGGCTGTGGCCACCTCGTCTGCAATCATTCCTGGAGGGGGACTTGCCAATATCGCGGCCACTTCTGGCGTCCAATCGGATCTAGTCGCGCTGACCGAGCAATACACCAGCCTCTTTTACACCAGTTTGAAAATGCTGATATCAATGGTGTTGGCGAAGAATCTAGACTTCGAGCGTCTGAAGAAGGCTTCTCAGTTTCCGATCGGGGCGGTCAGGGAGTTCGACGATTCTGGGGTAGCTGACGCCCTGGAGGCGATGGTTAATGGTTTGGAGCAACCTATTAACGAATACTTACAGCTGGCTCGGGGCAGCCTTGAAGCTGAGGTCCAGGCCAGATATGACCTCATGACTGTGCAGCTTACTAAACAACTGGAAAGCCTAGATGACTCCATCAAAGCACATAAGCTGGAGATGGATGAAAAAAAAACTGTCGTGGAGGAGGCTCTTGCTCTTCAGACGAAGTGCCAATCCGAGCATGAAGGGAACATAGCGAGGGCCCGCAAGTTGAAGGAAAAACTCGCTCTGGCAGAGGAGTGGGCTTCTCAGTCATTGGCGGGTCTAGATGTAGCGACTGGTCTACTGAGTACGGCACGACGGGATCTGGAGCGTGCAGAAGCTGCCTGTGCTGGCTCTCTTCGGGCAAGGGCCGAGCTGTCCTTTATGAACAATCCCGAGGCACGGCTGGAGCGGGCCCGCGCTGATGCCTTGGTTTCCAGGAATGAGAGGATAGCTGTATTGGTACAGCTGATTCGCGATCTGACCGCTCTCCCTCAATGATGTACCCTTTCTTCTTTTTGCTTCCCAAATGTAATTTTGCTCTTTTTTGGGAATAAATAAAGCGAATCTTTTCTGACTTTATAGACCCATCATTTCGGAATATAAATGACATGTTTGGGTGAGAGTGATATCAGAGGTAGTATGGACGTGATAGATTCTCGATAAACTTTTAGCAGGACGTATCTATTCAGAGGTCATACGGACATGATAGAATATGCTCCAACTAGTTTCGTTTTGGAAGTAGTTTTGTCAGAATTGAGATTCTCGCTATATTTCACTTAAGCAGAGAAGGTTAAGCATAGTACCTTTTCATAAATTTACCGTTGATAGGAGCCATTAACAGGCCTCCATTTGGCTGGGCTAACCGGTAAGCACCGTTTGAGAACGTTGTCTCGATCACATAAGGGCCTTCCCACTTAGGCTAGAATTTGCCTTTACTCCTGTGAGTAAGAATCATCGGCCTTCTTACGGCTAAAACTAGCTCGCCGACTTTGAACACTCTTTCCTTTACTTTATGACTGAAAGCTCTGGAAATGCGTGCTTGGTAAAGCGCGATGCGCTGTTGAGCTTGGAGGCGTTTCTCGTCTAATCCTTCTAGCTCTTGAAGCCTTAACAGGTCATTCTTTTCTTGAGTCAGCTCATTAGTCACGGCTATTCTGAGTGACGGGATCTGGATTTCAATGGGGAGAACTGCTTCGCTCCCGTAGACCAGTAAAAATAGGGTACAACCTGTCGGTGTTCGTACCGTTGTGCGGTATGCCCAGAGACATTCGCCCAGCTTCTCATTCCAATCTCTTTTGTTTGAAGAGACGAACTTCTTCAAGAGTTTGATAATGGTTTTGTTGAAAGCTTCCGCCAAACCATTAGCAGCTGGATAATATGCCGTAGAGGCAATATTACGTATCCGATTTTTATCGCAAAATTGATGAAACGCTTGGCTGATGAACTGAGGCCCATTGTCGTGAATTATCCTCTGGGGTACCCCGAAGTGATAAATGACGTGATGCTTGATGAAGCTGATCACATTAGACGCTTTTACCTAAGCAAGAGGGATCGCCTCTGCCCATTTGGAGAAGTAATCCGTGATGGCCAGTATGAACCGGTGACCTCTGAAAGAAGACGGGTGAATAGGACCAATGATATCCATACCCCATGCTTCGAAAGGCCAGGATGCAACCGTAGGATGTAGATATTCAGACGGTTGATGTATGAAGTATAAACCACCATTCCTGAAAACCGTATTAGTTATTATTATTTAAACTATTTATTAAAGTATAATTCCTATTATACCAAACCCGTAACCCGTTAATCATCCCAGCGTAAACCTCACTTAGCAAAATCCCTACAGAACTCTTTCATGCATAAAAACTCAACCTGCCCAAATCCCTTTCCCTACGCACAAAACCAATTTCGCACGTAAAGTAAGGAATTAACATCAGCAGTTCACCCCGCGTAAAATAGTCAAAAAGCAAATCCCTCACCATACCGCGTATATTTTCTCTGTGCGTAAATATCAAAAAGCAATAGCAAACTATCCAGCATAAACCACTGCCGCAGCAGCAGTAACTAAACTACCCAGCATAAACCACTGCCGCAGCAGCAGTAACTAAACCATCGCTTATATACCTAGCGTAAACTCTTCTTTTCTTTCCTCTGCATAGAATCCAACCACAAATCATTAAGAAAGAAATATCTATATCAGAAGCAAAACTCAACTTTGCTTTGCTTTGTTCTTTTATACGTGTAAGTTTCTCATTCCACCACTCTTTAGAAAATATCTACAGCCGCACACCTAAACTAATAAGAAGAGAATAACAGCAAGAGTTTTCTTAACCATTAAGTAAATTCTACCGCCCCCTATTCCTATATATAATTAATTATAAAGCAATAACTCCTTCCTCTGATCACAGCAACAACTTTGGACGTGCACTTTACTTGGCAAGTATACCTTGCCATAATACTGTTATTTTACCTTTCAAATTGGTACATGTATGTTTTATTCTGCCTATATAGATGTATATTTTGTAGATTTATGACCTAATTATGAGACCACCCAGTATTAAAAAGCATCATTAGGTTCATTAACCATAACACAGTGATTTACACGAGTGTGTGTCTCATATAGATCACGGATGGCGTGACAGGGATGGTCTCCTGTACGCATGGCCGTACATTAAGAATGATTGCTGGTAGAAACTTTGTACGCTAATAGACCTGGCAGTTATTTAAGATATTAGCATGTGGTGGAGGCAACATGCATAGATCATTGGGACAGGGAGGACGACTCATAAGTGTACGGGACACCCACTTTCTTATGTAGTTATTAATCTTGTTTACCGTACGCCCCTGAGATAGGGGGCATATGTGGCATATACTAGCCAGTTGTCATGATTGGTGAATTACGTCAGCATATGTCTAGCCTACACTTTCTCTTACACTCAAAGTTGTCCTCAAACTGCATTCACTTAGATGGTTAGGCGACCCGATGGATATTTATATTTCAGTACTTATTGGCATGCTTCTATGTATCTTGTTATGTCCTCTGAGGACCTGGTCCCTTTCCATATATGAATGATCAGGAGTTTCCATAAAAGTATGGACCTGGACCGGATGCTACTTACGAGACTGAGGAGCTCCTACCAACAGAGTTTCTGTGATTATGATCACTGTTTTAGGGATTTTTGTGTCTACTTTAGTATAGTCGTTTTGTAGTGGATTTGTTTCCACCAGACTATAGACTCTATACATTTTGATATCCAGTTATGTCAGTTTTGTTCCCACTGAGTATTTTGTGCTGTGGATGAGATATAGATGGTGTGTGACTTGTTATGACAGTATGTTACCACTGATGGATTGCATATTCATTTACAGCGTACGTATGTATATGGTTTTCCATATACTGGAATTCATATACATACGGCTGGGCGTATTACGTATTCCTGGTCCTACGTATTTTGGGACTGAAGCGTGACACATTTTTGGTGGTGGCCCATGCAGGTCAGAATATATTGTCTTGGTTACGTAACTGTGCCAAACAAGCCTGCATATAGGAAAAGATTTTAAGGATCTCATCCACACTTGACTAAAACCTTATTTATCCTTCCACCTATCCTATATTTTATTTTATGCCATCAACCCTTTACTCTTATTAGCGTATATTTTATGCTCCAGGAGATTACCTATTTTTACGCCATAGTTATGTTCACTCTACGCTGCAGTTATAACAAACTATTTTTCCACAATCCCTTAGTTTTTTCTAAAAATCTGTGTATACCATGACATAGGTAAATAGCCAGTATAAACCTGATGATCCCTGAACCCAGCATACTAGTTGATCAGGAGGATAAGTGTATTTGTCATTATCTTAGCCATTAAGAAATTAATCTTTGCATTAAATACAGAGATATGCTCCGAGCCCTGTGTAGTAGCAGTCTTTGGCGTGGCGTCTGACTCTGTCAATAAACAACAAACTCAGGTTTCTGTGCAAATCATCATCACAACCGTCCTCTCGATTATCGTGCCGTACTTTTGTCAGATGTCAGGTTTTCTGACAAATCCATCCAAGAAAAACGAAAAGTTTTCATACGACTTTACGCTGCCAAGTATGCTATACTTTACGCAGACATATTTCGAGCTCAGAATTATGCGTAGATCTTTTACGCATATTATATGCAAATTTTACGCACAGACCTTTATACAGATAAGTTTTGAACTATGTTTTACGCTGGTGAATTGAAATCTTTACTTTACGCCATGCTCTACGCAGCTAGCTCAGAAGTTACGTTTTACGCAGATAACTCTCCAGAGTAATACAAACTCATACCCTGTTTGATTCCTATACTTTGCCTAAACGATTGTATACATTAACTACAGAAAGATGGATATGCAGAAAGAATGTACTATCACTAATAGTGACACAACTCCTGGAGTCAATGGTCAGACTCAAGGGGGACTTCAACAAACCCTAGACTTTTCGGATCAGATGGACAGACTCATAATCCAGCTCCATCTGACTTTCCCATTCCACCTAATGGGACCCTTCTAGTCTCATCAATATCGCAGGACGGCCAGGCCCAATTGTTCCAATTATTCCAGATGATGATGCAGGAACAGAGGCAACAGGCAGCCGAGCAACGACAAGAATTTCTGGCAGCACTTGAAAGGATGGTTGCTCAGGCTGCTGTACCAGCTCAAGCACTAGCATCAGAACCTCGAGCTAGAGTTGGTTCAGTAAAAGACTTTGTACAAATGAGTCCAAGGACATACAAAGGTACTGAGAGTCCAGAAGAAACTACCAATTGGATTACTCACACTCGAAAGTTATTAGAAGCATCATAGCTACCTACAGAGCTGTGGATGACGGGTATAAGAACGCTTCTAGATAATAATATCCATCACTGGTGGGAATCCATGGAGCGCCAGTTGGGTACATACCAGACATGGGAGCAATTCCTGGAATGCTTTGAAAGAAAGTATTTTTCGGACACTGTCAGAGATGCATTATACGATATATTTCTCCATCTAGAGCAGGAAAACCGAATAGTAGACGAGTATGATGCTGAATTTAGCCGCCTTAGCAAACATGGTATTGCTTTAATACCAGATGACTTAGCCAAATCTAAGAGGTTTCATCGTGGACTGACTCAGGAGCTCCAACACTAGACAAGCTCCCAGTCCCGAATCCCTTACACTGAACTACTAACCGAAGCCAGAGTGCAAGAAACTATCAGCAGAGGAAAGGGAGGACAATTGAGAACACAACAAAGATCAGCAAGAATACAGCAGGGACCGGTCAGGACATAACAAGGAGGACCTATCAGACGTCCTTTAGCTCAGCAACAGCAGTACCAGCAAAGAGCGAGACCATACCAGATCTCAGAGAAGCCCCTCTGCTATCATTGTGGCAAACATAGACATATCAGAAGAGACTATCGAGCTCGCCTTGGATAGTGTATGAGATGTGGTTCTAGACAGCATATCTTGAAAGATTGTCCTATGCAACAAGCATCAACACTTCCACCACCAGCACAGAGGCTAGCACTTCCAGCACCAAGACCAGTTCAACAGATGGCTAGACCAGGAGCACCTCGACCTCCAGCAGCAGGAGGATTTCAGCAAAGGCCACCGCTACCTACCCAGGAAGATCAGTACCTGAGAGCTAATCAAGGACAGCCACAGAGGAATGGGCAAGCTTTTGCTATGGAAATAGACGACATGGATCAGAAAATTGATGTTATAACAGGTATCACTATTGCTTTTACCTTTCCTGCTGTGACATTATTTGATACGGGAGCCACTCACTCATTCATATCCTCTAGTTTTACTGCCAAACACAACATTACCACTATATCTTTACCTAGTTGTGTTAGAATTCTTACCGGAGGAGGAGTAGTAACTATTAGTAGAATTTGTAGATCGTGTCCTATAGCAATACGTGGCAGAGAGATGAATACCCGACTCTTAGTTCTTCATATGCCTACTTTTGATATTGTACTTGGGATGGACTGGCTGAGCAAGTACCACGCTTTCTTCGATTGCTTTGGAGGAAGCATTCTTTTCAAGGTACCAGGCCAGCCTGAACTTGAGTTTGCACGAGGATCTACAGAAATTCTTGATGGTATGCAGCTCGCAATGGATAACGTTGTCTATCATTCCATTATTTCAGAATTTCAAGACATTTTTCCAGAGGAATTACCAGGACTACCCCCAAATAGAGACGTAGAATTCTTAATTGAATTAACACCAGGAGCAGCACCTATAGCATCACATGTTTATAAACTGGCAAAGAAGGAGATGGATGAATTAAAGACACAATTGAAGGAACTAGAAGAGAAAGGTTACATCCGACCAAGTGCATCCCCCTGGGGAGCACCAGTGTTGTTTGTACCAAAGAAGGATGGGTCAGTATGTATGTGCATTGACTATAGAGCCTTGAATGTCGTAACAGTAAAGAATAAATATCCATTACCACACATTGATGACCTATTTGATCAGCTTAGTGGAGCCAAGGTGTTCTCAAAGATAGATTTGAGATCAGGATATTACCAGGTGAAGGTACGAAAGGAGGACATTCCTAAGACCGCATTCCGGACAAGATACGGGCATTACGAGTTTTTGGTCATGCCATTTGGATTGACCAATGCTCCAGCTATCTTTATGGACTTAATGCATCGTGTCTTCCACCAGTATTTGGACCAATTCGTGGTCGTCTTCATAGATGATATACTTATCTATTCGAAGAACCACAAGAAGCACGAGAAATACCTGCGGATTGTTCTAGAGACTTTAAGAAGAGAGCAATTATTTGCGAAGCTCAGTAAATACGAGTTCTTTTTGGAAAGAGTCTCATTTTTTGGACATATTATCATGGGAGATGGTATTTCTGTTGATCCAGGGAAGATCTCGGCAGTCGAGACATGGCCTATTCCTAAATCAGCAGCAGAGGTGAGAAGTTTCCTTGGACTTGCAGGATATTATCGACGGTTTGCGAAGAATTTCTCAAAGATAGCAACACCTATGACTCGGTTGACTTACAAAGATCAAGAGTTCATATGGACCAACGAGTGTCAAGCCGCTTTTGAGGAGTTAAAGAAGCGACTGACTTCAGCACCAATATTGGCTATTCCATCAGGATCAGGAGGCTATGTGATCTACAGTGACGCATCAGGAAAAGGTTTGGGATGCGTATTGATGTAGCATGGCAAGGTAATTGCATATGCATCTAGGCAATTATGAGTACATGAGAAGAATTATCCAACTTATGACTTGGAACTTGCAGCAGTTGTATTTGCTTTGAAGCTATGGAGACATTACTTATATGGAGAACGAGTAAAAATCTATACGGACCACAAAAGCCTCAAGTATGTCTTCACACAAAAAGAGTTAAATATGAGGCAACGTCGATGGCTTGAATTGATGAAAGATTTTGAGATAGAGCTATATTATCATCCAGGCAAGGCTAACGTCGTAGCAGACGCGTTAAGCCGGAAGCCAGCAGCTTACTTCTTAACAACGCAGAGAGAATTATTAGAAGACTTACAAAATCTTGGCATTAAAGTGATATTACCCGGAGCAGACAGGATACTGGCCAATTTACAAGTACAATTATCACTAGTAGAGAGGATCAAGGCGGCTTTGCCTACAGACGCCAGATTCAGAAGATTAAAGGAAAAGACAGAGGCCGGAGAACAGACCGGACTGCACATTCATGATGACGGGACACTACGATGTGGTAATCGTCTTTATGTTCCCAATGGAGAGATTCGACAGGAGCTGATGACAGAAGCTCATAGTTTGATATATTATATTCATCCTGGAGGCACCAAAATGTATCATGATTTACGACAGCACTTTTGGTGGCATGGAATGAAAAGAGAGATAGCTCGCTTTGTAGCTAAATGTCTGGTATGTCAACAAGTAAAGGCAGAGCACCAGAGGACAGCAGGTTTATTGCAACCACTCCTGATTCCAGAGTGGAAGTGGGAACACATCACTATGGACTTCGTCACGGGTTTTCCCAAAAGTCCAAGTGGAAGAGATGCAGTATGGGTAATAGTGGACCGACTCACCAAGTCAGCCCATTTCTTGCCTTTTAGAGTTGGCCAAAATACAGAAACTTTGGCTGACTTATACATGAGGTAGATCGTGAGATTTTATGGCATACCAGTCAGCATTATATCCGACAGGGATTCACATTTTACATCATATTTCTGGAGGAGCATGCAAGAAAGTCTTGGAACTCGTCTAAAATTCAATACGTCTTATCACCCGCAAATAGATGGGCAGTCAGAACGTACTATTCAGACATTGGAAGATATGTTGAGGGCCTGTATGTTAGACTTTGGAGGATCATGGGAGGACCACCTACATCTTGTAGAATTTTCTTACAATAATAGTTATCAGGCAAGCATCCAGATGGCTCCATTTGAAGCATTGTATGGAAAAAAATGTAGATCTCCTGTATGTTGGAGTGACGTAGGAGAATGTCAACTTCTGGGACCAGAGTTAGTAGTCAATACTATTGAGACAGTCAAGAAAATACAAGGACACTTGCGAGCAGCGCAAGATAGGCAGAAGCAATGGGCAGACCTTCATCGTCGTCCCTTAGAATTTAAAGAGGGCAATCATGTCTTCTTAAGGATATCACCTACTAGAGGCATCATCCGGTTTGGAGGTCACGGCAAATTGAGTCCAAGGTATATTGGACCATTTGATGTACTAGAAAGAGTGGGAGAAGTGGCATATCGACTTGCGCTACCACCTTTACTTGAGGGAGTGCATAATATATTCTATGTATCATAACTCAGGCGATATGTGGCAGATAGCAGTCATATTCTTGACCACTCGGAGATCACTGTTGGACCAAGCTTGATATATCAAGAGCAACCCGTCGGAATCCTTGATCGTCGAGAGAAGGATTGAGAAACCAGTCTATTCCCTTAGTCCGCGTGGCATGGAAACATGGCTCCTTAGGAGAATCTACTTGGGAACACGAGAATGACATGCGAGAACGTTTCTCGAACCTATTTTTAGACCAAGGTATGAATTACTTTGTTAAATTATATCTTGTACCATTCTTGACTTTCTACCCTGGCTTAGTTCTAATTTCGAGGACAAAATTTTTATAAGTTGGATAGAATGTAAACCCCCATTCCTGAAAACCATATTAGTTATTATTATTTAAACTATTTATTAAAGTATAATTCCTATTATACCAAACCCGCAACCCGTTAATCATCCCAGCGTAAACCTCACTTAGCAAAAACCCTACAGAACTCTTTCATGCATAAAAATCCAACCTACCCAAATTTCTTTCTCTACGCACAAAACCAATTCTGCACGTAAAGTAAGGAATTAACATCAGCAGTTCACCCCGTGTAAAACAGTCAAATAGCAAATCCCTCACCATACCGCGTATATTTTCTCTGTGCGTAAATATCAAAAAGCAATAGCAAACTACCCAGCATAAACCACTGCCGCAGCAGCAGTAACTAAACTACCCAGCATAAACCACTGCCGCAGCAGCAGTAACTAAACCATCGCTTATTTACCCAGCGTAAACTCTTCTTTTCTTTCCTCTGCATAGAATCCAACCACAAATCATTAAGAAAGAAATATCTGTATCAGAAGCAAAACTCAACTTTGCTTTGCTTTGTTCTTTTATACGTGTAAGTTTCTCATTCCACCACTCTTTAGAAAATATCTACAGCCGCACACCTAAACCAATAAGAAGAGAACAACAACAAGAGTTTTCTTAACCATTAAGTAAATTCCACCGCCCCCTATTCCTATATATAATTAATTACAAAGCAATAACTCCTTCCTCTGATCACAGCAACAACTTTGGACGTGCACTTTACTTGACAAGTATACCTTGCCATAATACTGTTATTTTATCTTTCAAATTGGTACATGCATGTTTTATTCTGCCTATATAGTTGTATATTTTGTAGATTTATGACCTAATTATGAGACCAACCAGTATTAAAAAGCATCATTAGGTTCATTAACCATGACACAGTGATTTACACGAGTGTGTGTCTCATATAGATCACGGACGGCATGACAGGGATGGCCTCCTGTACGCATGGCCGTGCGTTAAGAATGACTGCTGGTAGAAACTTTGTATGCTAGTAGACCTGGCAGTTATTTAAGGTATTATCATGTGGTGGAGGCAATATGCATAGATCATTGGGACAGGGAGGACGACTCATAAGTGTACGGGACACCCACTTTCTTATGTAGTTATTAATCTTGTTTACCGTGCGCCCCTAAGATGGGGGGCATATGTGGCATATACTAGCCAGTTGTCACGATTGGCGAATTACGTCAGCATATGTCTAGCCTACACTTTCTCTTACACTCAAAGTTGTCCTCAAACTGCATTCACTTATATGGTTAGGCGACCCGAAGGATATTTATATTTCAGTACTTATTGGCATGCTTCTATGTATCTTGTTATGTCCCTCTGAGGACCTGGTCCCTTTCCAGATATGGATGATCAAGAGTTTCCATAAGAGTATGGACCTGGACCGGATGCTACTTACGAGACTGAGGAGCTCCTACCAACAGAGTTTCTGTGATTATGATCACTGTTTTAGGGATTTTTGTCTCTACTTTAGTATAGTCGTTTTGTAGTGGATTTGTTTCCACCAGACTATAGACTCTATACACTTTGATATCCAGTTATGTCAGTTTTGTTCCCACTGAGTATTTTGTGCTGTGGATGAGATATAGATGGTGTATGACTTGTTATGACAGTATGTTACCACTGATGGATTGCATATTCATTTACAGCGTACGTATGTATATGGTTTTCCATATACTGGAATTCATATACATACGGTTGGGCGTATTACGTATTCCTGGTCCTACGTATTTTGGGACTGGGGCGTGACATAAAGTCTGCATGAACCTGACAGGCTCTGCATTGTCTTGCATAGTTGATCGCGTCTGCGATCATAGTGGGCCAGTATGTCAAAGATGTATGGCTTCTCTAAACCTTTGTTTGGAATGTTTTTCATAGGTTTATCAAAGCGCACTTCTCTTTGCTTCCCCTTGTCTGCCGGAGTTGGTTTTGAAGGACCGGCATCTGGTACAACGGGGTCTGGTCCTGAAGGTTTGGCAGCTGAAGCGTCCGCCGGTGCATCTTCCTGACTTGCTCCGTAGTCGTTGAGGTAGGCTTTCCCTGAATGGGTTGCAGCAAATACCTCATCTTCGTCTGATGGCGAAGAAGTTGCGACCATATGGCATGGTTTGTATTTGGAGCTCTTTCTAGACGTAGCCTTAGTAGCTTTAGTCTCCTCCTCGAGCTCTGATACCAAATCCGGATGAACCCACATAATCTTGCCCTGCCGGGTGGTTAGGGGTACCAGGTCATGATTTTGACCCCTAGCCGGAAGGAGATTGACGATGTTCATCGTGGTCCTGGAAATGGGTGTGACACCGTTCGAGACTTCTTGGGAAGGCAGGTTGCCAAACCGCAGAGAGATCATGTTGGCCGTGAGGTCTTCTCGGTGTTGTGCAGAGTGATGGCTTTAGCATCGATTAACCCCTGGATCTTCCTTTTCAGTATGTAACACGCCTTTGTCGGGTGGTGCACGTATCTGTGGAAGATGCAGTATTTGGGGTCGTTAGTACTGCCGACTTCTTGGGGCTGTCTTAGCTCCGGAAGGGTGATCTTGCCACTTTTGACGAGATACTCGAATATACTTGGGATATCGTCGTTGTCGAAAGAGTAGACTTCGACGGGCTTGGAGGTCCCGGGTCTCGCTTGTGCGGTTGCCGCAGTCTTTTGTCTGGCCGTATTGATCGCCAGAGCTTCTTTTCCTTTGGATCTGCGAGGATGGTCGCTGCTGGGAGATAACCTTTTGCCTCTGTCAGAGGCGGAGATCATGATGCCATTGTCGCGCGCCTTGCGACTGTTGTCTTCGGTGGCTACTGTCGAGATGATGAACGAGGGCCAATCATGGAACTGATATGGTCCTGTAAACACCGAGACTACGGAAAGGAGTTTCTTCCTGCAAATGTCTACTAACGCAGAGTCTGGAACTCCTGGAGGCATCTGTAAGGTGGCCTGACGAAAACGTTCGACGAAGGTGCGAACGTCTTTATTTTCCCTCTGCTTGACTTCGATGAGAGAGGACATAGGCATGTCTATTCCTCCCTCATAGAATCGCGTGAAGAATAAAGTTTTGAAGTCTTCGAAGGAAGTAATGCAGTTGTCCGCCAAGCTACGGTACCACTGATAGGCTACTCCTGAGGGGCAGCCTTTGAACACCCGAGTGAGGAGGGCATCGTTTCCTTGTAGCAACACCGTCATCATACTGAAATAGTTCATGTACTGACTTGGTGATGTTTTTCCCTCGAACAGAGCCATAGTCTGAGGTTTGTACCTCGGAGGGAAAGGGACCTCTTCCCAGATAGCTGGGTAAGGCTGGTTGATTCCCAGTTTCTTGAGCTGATCTTTGTGCTTCAAGGCGTCAAACTGGGCTCTCAACTCCCGTACTGCCTGTATCAGATTTTCAGTCGGAAACGGGACTACGGTGTAGTGCGGAGTTGGTTGTATCGTAACTCCAACAGGAGGTAATGCATTCTCTGAGTGAGAAAGCGGAGGAACTGCTGACTCTTGATCTAGAGCAGGCTCTTGGCTCGGGTTGGATGGTGGTAAGTCCACCCCCACACGTATCTGAGTTGGCGGGACCGATGCTTGAGCCATAGCAGTTGCGTACTGAGTTAACATCATCTGGTGCATGTTCTCCATTATGGATTGCATTTGTTTCAGAGATGTCTCCAGTATAGTGATGCATTGTTCCGCATTTCCTGACGGTGAAGCTTCCTCGCGTTCATCTTCAACGGCATAAACTCCTATTTCCCTAGGCATCGTCGAAGGATGAGTATAGGTTGTTGCAGAAGTCGACTCTATACTCTCAGTATTTGATTTGGGAGAATGGTGACCCCCAGCGTCGGAATCAGAGGAGTACGAAGTTAGTTGTTGTGACCTTGAACGAGTATTCTGGAACACCCCATCTTCAGTGTCTCTGAGGAGCATGTTGGATCTCCTTCGACTCGGAGTTCTAGAGGACGGACGTCTTGAGCCTGAGCTTCCTCCAGGTATATGCGAAGCCATGTTCACGGATGCATGTGCGGGCTCTTCTTTCTTGAAAGACAGAGAGTAGCTCAACCGATCGAAAACTAACCGTTTTGCTTTAGAACAGCAGCAGTCAATCACAATCTTATGACTATTACAACATCGCTCGCCAGGGGGCATAATAGACATGTTGGAAGGTCCCCTTTCCTTACGCTTCTGGATTAGATATTTGCGCAAGTCAGGAGGAGTAGAAGAAGAAGACGACGGCTTGTTCCTTCTGTTCCCACCAGTAGGCATGCGGAGACTGGGCACCATGGTTTTCCCTGTGCCACCTGTGTACAACAGGTTGGCCATCTGGGTGGCGGATAATCCCCGGGAAGCGTGTCTTTCCGTAACCTGAGCTTGCTTTACGCCGTGGGACTTCGCCTGGCATAATTTGGAGATTTGCTCAGACTGGCATAAAGCTGAAGAGGTCCTCAGTCGGCCATCGGCTTCCCGCGTAATCCGGAGGGTAGGCAGATTTCTCCCTCGCTGGCGTAAAGGCCGAGAAGTTGAGTACTCTGCCGCGTGCTTTCCCTTGCGGAGATCACAGCGCTCATTTGGTTCCCCGTAGAGGTCAGATGTTGTCTTGCACACGGAGCATGATTTGTACTTCCGATTTGGCGCTGAGGCATCATCAGAAGTTTTGTCTGTACCGCGCGTAGCGGGAGACTGGTTTCTACGCGTGGAGCGCAGTGGATACTTCTGGGTTAGCGCTGAGGCTTTGCCCAAAGTTTTGTCTGTACCACGCGTAGCGGGAGACTGTTTTCTACGCGTAGAGTGCAGTAGATACTTCTGGGTTAGCGCTGAGGCTTTGCCCGAAGTTTCGTCTGTACCGCGTGTAGCGGGAGACTGAATTTTACGTACGGAGCACGGAGGGAGCAATGCTACAACCTCATTGGTCGGAGAGATCGAAGAGATCGGAGAGTCCACAGGAATGGTAGAGGATGTCTTGGGCATCCAGACCTTGCGCAGCTTCCTGTTGTCTTGGACAGAGAGAGGGTGAGAGCTACCCCCGGTTCGAAGCATGTCTTCGTAGGCAGACTGGTCGAATTGGACGACCAGTGTCTTCTTCACGGTTCCTACAGATACCGCATCATGTTGAGCAATTACTTCCTTATCAGAAGAGAAAGATGTCCCCAACAGAGTCGCCATCTTGTTTGTGGTAGAAAATGAAAGAATGAAGATGTATTCAAGATAGGGTTTACACGAAATCCGCCTTCTTTGGTTTACAAACAAACTTGTACAATTTGATCCTATACGAGGATGTGGGAGTACAATTTATTTAATCTGGATAAATATTGTTATAGGTGTCTGATCTGCAGTCGATCACTTTAGCCCTTGGACCACACGATGATGAAGAAGTGCCGTAGAAGACAGGGAGCAGCTTTGAAGGTTGCAAAAAAGGGTGGATGCACGATGCCAAAGTCGTCGATCCCTACTCTTTGCCTGAGCTTCAGATTCTCTCTCTCTCTCTCTCTCTCTCTCTCTCTCTCTCTCTCTTGACCTCTGGTTTGATCTTTCTTAGAAGTTCGACCTTGGATCTGATATTGGTTTTCTTGACCAATTTCCGACCTCCCAATTTGTCGACCGTGGATCTGATATTGGTTTTCTTGACCAATTTTCTGCCCTTGTTCCTCATTGATAGAGGTCTCTATTTATAGAGTTTTGGTGATAGTGACCACTCCGTCGGTGTAGAAATTGAGGAGTGGAAAGTACAGCACCCTTTTACACAACGATTAAAATAACCAATGCCTGCGTATAGATGATCCTTTGAATGAGCATGTGACGCGGGTCCAACTAAGGGACAAAATGCATATAATCGCTATGAAGATCACGGCGTAGAAGCCACATAGGTAGGTATCCCTCGTGTAGAAGAGGTGGGCGTAGAAGCCAATGTCTGTCACCATGGCGTAGAAGCCAAGTATGCATAGAAGCCGAAAATAGGCGTAGAAGCCGAGTGGTCATAGAGGCCGAGTGGGCGTAGAAGCCGAGTGGTCGTAGAGGCCGAGTGGGGGTAGAAGCCGAGTGGTCGTAGAGGCCGAGTGAGCACAGGAGCTGAATGGACGTAGAGGCCGCTACGTACCGTGCCAGAGTGCTGATGTGGACGTCTTAGCCGGAATTACAGCTTTTTGAATATATAATCAAATCTCTTGCATTAAATACAGAGATTTGCCACCATCCTGTGCATTAAATGCGGAAGCGTGTTTTGAAGGTCTGCAGCCCTTCTGTGCATCCGTCGCAGAGACGTGCCTCGAGAAACTGTCACCGCTCTGTGCATTAGACGTAGAGACGTACCTCGAGCAACTATCACCACTCTGTGCATTAGACGTAGAGGCGTGCCTCGAGCAACTGTCACCGCTCAGTGCATCCGTCGTAGAGACATGCCTCGAAAAACTGTCACCGCTCTGTGCATTAGACGTAGAGACATGCCTTGAGCCCCGTACGAAGTGCAGCTTTTGATGTGGCAGGCGGTTTGTCTCCTGCGGAGCGTAAACAGCTCATGTCTGCCTGTGTAAAATGAGGCAGCGTATCCCTTTGTGCACGTAAAAGTAGTTTACGCAAAGGAGATGGCGGTAAATGACAGCCTGGGTCGCAGTGCCGTGCCATCATTATAGTCGTCGTCTGGGTAGTCGAGTCATATCCCTTTGTCAGAAATCCAGACGTCAGGTTCATTGCAGGAGCTGACAGGTTCATTGCAGGATCTGACAGGTTTACTTCGGAGAATATGAAGCGTCTCTCGTACACTTCAATGCTGCATTGAAAGAGGATGGGTTTTACGCCATGGAGGCGACGAAGAACCCTGTTCACGCTGAAGCATCCTGGACGTACTGCCTTACGCGGATGGTCCTTTGAGCTTATATTTCATGCTGTGTTTTAGCAGAAAAAGCTTTGTTGTACGCTTGATAGCTTTGAAGGCCTCTGTCTATGCTGCTCTGCATCAATATGCTGCGTATAGCCATCCGACGTATTTTTCATGCTTCTACAACAATCTCACACAATCAATATATATATACCTGTCAAGATCTCAACTCCAAACGGAGGAGCAATATCATAAGATAATCACAAGTACTCAATCACGAATCTAAGCACGATAAGATAACACAGAAGTCTAACAACTATAAAGTCTAAAAAACTGCTACTAAAACAACAACAACATCAATAATAATAATACGACATCCTGAAACAAATATAATACAAGGTCTCAATACAAAACTGGAGACAAATCTGGTACCAAAAGCTAATAAAAATAATAAACAAGGTCCTAGTGATCCCGACTACCAACCCAAAAATTACTTCTAAACTAGGGGGTCCCTGTCAGCACCATCGACAGGCTGAGGTCGATAAAATATCGGACACCAATCCTCCGGATCCTCTGAAAAATATATCCAGTCAGGATTGGAGCAAGTACACCTCTAACAGCAGTTCTAGTTAAATGATAAAAATTATAAAACAGTTGTAGCAAGTAGCAAGGTAAAGAAAATAAAATATGAACAAGAAATATATACATATCACTGGTGCATAAAGGTAAAGTTGCATGAAAATCAGAAGCAAGATAGTAATAACTGCAGGATACAAGAAATCTAAACTAAGATCAAGTATGTGCACAAGAACATGTAGTGAGTCCAACATGAATACATGTAATGAGTCAAGTCCAGAAAATATAAGTAAGACAAGAAAGAAATGCAAGAGAGTCCAGACTAGAAAGAATGAACTCGTGTCTTTGAAATATCTGTTTCAACATGTAAACGGCTAGGAGTAAGTACGGCTCATCGCACACTGGGTGTGCGGCTGCTATCATTCCAGATTAGACCAGAGGGGGTGATTCCAGTGATTGGGAATGTTTACATGTCTACTCAAGTATTTTCCTGCCCCGACTAGTACAAGTGAATCCAAGACCCGACATGTAAATCAAGTATGAGTCCAGCCAGAAACATGAGTGATGCCAGTAGTGATGCCTGTAGGTGATGCCAGTAGATGATTCCAGAATAGAAGCCAGAAACATAAAATATACGTATCGCAAGTAAATAAATCCAGAAATACTAGTCCGTATCATGCCAGAAAAATCATAGAATACTATACTAGAAGATGAATCATAATAATCATCAGATAATGAAAACTATCAAAGAATATACTCACCTGACGTCCTGAGCAACTAGCAATCCGAACTGGTATCGCAAGGACCTATTACAAAAAGTAAGGTTAAACAGGATTCTAAAGAGTTAAACATATATAAAATAACTAAAAACAAGCTTCTAGGGTCGTTCTAGGTCAAACGGGTCAAACCGATAAAATCTGGATTAAAAAGTCAACTCTGGGTCTAAAAAGTCAACTCTAGGTCAAATTTAGGTCAAAATTTGACTTTGGTGGTCAACCGGGACAACTACGGTCAACTCTAGGTCAAACTAGGGTGCCCCTAAAATTCTAGGTCAAAACTAGGTCATTAAGCTAATAAACCCTCAAACTCGCCTCCTTGAGATACCGGGATACCCTCGGTATCCGATACCTCAACCTATGCTATACGCCCCGTCTATACCCTCTAAAGTATATACTAGAACGTATATATATATAACTATATATATAAAAGTATCTCTAACCCTAATCCTAGGCTAAAACTCAATACCTTACCCCGATGCTCAATACCTTGAGTATCTCATGATATTAAGTTACTCAAGCCTTACCCCTCACTAACACTAGCTAACTAACTATCTATCTATCTATATACACTACCATATACTAATATATAAATATATATATATATATATATATATATATATATATATATATATATATATATATATATATATATATATATATATATATAAAAACTTAGTATTAGGTTACCTCAATACCTTACCCCTAATACCTCAATACCTTGGGTATCTCGATGTATTGAGATACCAAACTATCCCCCTCTCTAACACTAACCATATAACTAACTATCTATATAAACATATACCTAGCTATATATATATATATATATATATATATATATATATATATATATATATATATATATATATATATATATATATATATATATATAACTACACATATGCATCTACCTACATATCTCTATATATATATCCATACACATATATATATATATATACACACATATATGTATATATATATATCTATACTCATACATATATATATATCTATCTTCATATCCGTATATATATATATATCTTTATGTATCTATCTATAAATATACTATATATATATATATATATATATATATATATATATAAAAGCAGGGAGGGAAGCTAGCTGGAGTGCGCGCACTGCTTGCGCTGAAATGCGCTGCTCACGCTGCTGCTGCCCGCAGTTGCTGCTGCTGTAACATGCTGCCGCTGCTGCCGTGGCGCGCTACAGTTGCTGCCCGCTGCGCTACTGCTCCGCCTGCAGCTGTTGCTGCTGCCGCGGCACTGCACGGCAATGCCGTGGGGCTGCTGTCCTGCTGCAGCGCTGCGCCCAACTCGTTGCGGCTACTGCTCTACTCTCCCTCTCACTCTCTCTAACACTCACTCTGCACACAACTCGACACACCACACACACAGACACTGAAACATATATATATACCCAAACATATATACATATATATATATACACACACAACTATATATATATATATATATATATATATATATATATATATATATATATATATACACTTACACATATATATATATATACACACACGACCATATATATATAGATACACTTATACACATATATATATAGGTACACACACACACTCATACATATATACAAACACACACACACACACACACACACACACACACACACACATATATATATATATACAAACACACTCATAAATATATACAAACACACACATATATATATATATATATATATATATATATATATATATATATACACACGCACACGTATATATATACACAAACACACACACACACACACACACATATATATATATATATATATATATATATATATATATATATATATATGTATATGTATACACACACTCATACATATATACACAAACACATATATATACACACGCACACATATATATATACACAAACACACACACACACACACACACACACACACACACACACACACACATATATATATATATATATATATATATATATATATATATATATATATATATATATATATATATATACACAAACACACATATATAACTACGCACACCTACACATACACAAACACCAACACACACACTCAACCACACTCACCCTTACACCCAAAAACATATATATATATGTATAAATATATACTCAAAAACTCTAATACATACTCCACAAAGCTAAACCAACGCACGCACAAGCCCAAAATATAGAAACCAAGTCGAAATAGCCATTCGGTCATTTCGACGAACACGTGGAGTGTAGTTCGCAAAACCTCGTAAAATGCATACCAAACCTACTCGGAATCGGCCCAAAATTTACCCATGGATTCTAATCGATGTCTAAAATCTAAAAAAAATGCTAACTCGTCGATTCTAGGTCTGTGGCAAAAATATGCATGCGAGCGGAACCTACGACGACGAAAATCCTCAAATCATCCGAAATGCCCAAATCTTTGCGACACGATCTCACGTGTCCGAACGGAAACACGTACTTATCCTCAAGACACCCAAGCACGTCTACCTGGGTCCGTCTAACCTAGGACAACACCAAAAATTGGGCCAATCTCGGATTTCACCCAAAATTGACACAAAACCTAATGCCAAAGTCTCCAAACACATCCAAACAAGCTCCAACTTCCTCCTACGGGTAGTCCTAAGGTTTAGGAAGGTTCTAAACTACTAATTATACTATATTAGAGTAATCACAAGGGAAAAATCAGGATTTATCTCTTGGGAGTTGGAACCTCAAGCCAACCCCAAATTCACCACACCAAGCTTCCAACCCAAGCTCCAACACCAAATCTAAGCTCTATACACCTAGGTTAGGGGAAAGCAAAGGGTTAGGGTTGCATTGATGAAAGAAAATAGAAGAAAAAAGAGAAGAAAGTGAAGAAAACTTACTTGGATGTAGAAATTGGAAGAAGGAAGAAGAAGAAATGAGTGAAGAAGAAGAAGAAGAAGAAGAAGAAGTGAAGTAAAATGAAAGAAATGAAGGGGGGTGCTGGTCTTGATCGGCCAAGTAGGAAATGGGTTAGGGTTAGGGTTTGGGTTAAGCAAAATGACTAATATGTCGTCCAATTAAGTTATCCTAATTGGGGTTTGGGTTTGGGGTTCCAAATGCACTCTAATAAATTCCTAATCACTCCAACTAACTAATTAAAATATAAATAACTATTCTAAGCCAATAAATAAGTCTAACAAGGGTGTTGGTTGGGTCTGGCATGGGTCCAGGCTAGCCAAAATACTAAAATAATTAATAAAAAAATAATACAACCAACAATGAAATATAAATACAAATATTTATGATAAATATACAATTAACCAAATTAAAATAAAAAAATACCCTGCTCTAAAAATGGGGTGGTGACAATACTCTACAATTTTTACTTCCACACAGGTACTGATACCTGTTCTGAACTTGGCTTACTACTGATAACTCAACTTGGTGTCTGATCTTATAATGATACTAGGTTGTTACAATATAACTAATACCCCTTCCGATTCACTGTGTGCAACTATACACAAAATTTCAGCTGATACCAATCTTAACTCACTAATACTAGTCTACCCCTTTAAGTTGCTGCCTAATCCCCTATTAACTGCATCTATATTTGATGTTGATTGTAAGGGCTCTTATACTATCAGCAAGTGCACTGTACTTGCTCGAGCAGTGCACTGTTGCTGCCAAACTTGCATTGCCCAATACAAGTTGTACCTGCTATATAGCAATGTGCCCAACCTTGCATACCTCAAGTGTGTATTACCACTTATTGTTCTGCTGCTACTTATCTTAACTCAAGCACCAATACACACTGAAAATTAGTGTATCAGTCTTCACTGATATACTGGGACCATCACTCGAGCCTTAACGCTTCCCAGGTCCCACACCACTCTCCCTCACTTGGTGATTTAATCCAGCACATATGCCCAATATCCCCTCTTAATCCTGAGCCCCCAAATTCAATTGCTGTTGTAACTGACACTGATAATTACCTCACAAGCATGCCCAATTGTATTAACTCCTCAATGAACAGACCAACATCTCCTACCACCTGAAAACTAATTCAAGCACAACCTCTCCCCCAATTGATACATACTATACACCCTACCAAAGAACATAAATATACATCCCTATTGATAATGCCTTGACTCTGTACACTAGTGATCAAAACAACACATCTAACACATACTCATATGTTCAGGTGCACTGATACACACTGGATAACATAGTCACTCCAATCAATGCACACCCTTTAGACCGAGCTCAAGCCTAAAACTGCACCTATACCCTACACTTAACTGAACCCACATCACAGTCCCATATTTCTTACACTCAAATACTAGCCATTGGCACTGCCTGCAGTCACCAAAATCCCCTATTTGCTTTCAGGTTCAGACACAGTCACCTCACAGAAACCTTAAACACTCTAGCTAATGCACAACACTATACGAGACTGCACACAGGGAACCCGACCCCTCACTCTCGAGTTCACATAAACTATTGCTCCCCAAACTAACCTGATACCCCCTTAGCACACTCCACATCCCCATGTATCATGGATACACACTGCTCTGATACCAGGTGACTGATACCTATCCCTATAAGATACAAACTCAAATCACCACTCTACAACCAAGACTAATATACTAGGTCAGTCCAAACCCAATCCTCTCCCATCACTGCACAATGAACACAGTCACCTCTCCACATTCATGCATTAACAAATATATATATATATATATATATATATATATATATATATATATATATATATATATATATATATATATATATATATATATTAACAATGAAAACATCTAAATAAATATACTTCTAGTAATAGACAATTTGTCAAACACTTTGAGTGCATAAATCATGATACTATATATAGTGTCATGATACACTATTAATTTCATGCCCAAAACCCCAAATACTCTATTGCTAATGAAATACATAGTAAATACATTAATTTATATATTATATGATTAGTTACAATGAACAATGGAGGAAAAAATATTTTAGCAAGCACAAAACCCGTATATGGACACAACACCTTGTAGAAAATACTATAGGAACAAAGAAAATTAATTTCCCCCCTTATAGCTATTCCTAAACCATGGGTGGGCTCCTAATAGCCAAACAAATAATAAAAATAGAATTTAAAGGAGATATTTTAGATTTTTACCTATTTGGAGATGGATTTTCAAATGCAAACTTCTTCTTCTCCCTAGCTCCTTGAAACCTACGCTTCTAGGCTTCTTAGATGAGAGAAATGAGAGTGATTCGGGTTTTAAATTCTGAAATTTGGTTGAGAAAGGAAAGGATTTAGGAAAGAACTATTTCTAGGTTTTTTTATGAGCTATGAATGACTTTGAGTGTGGCTCCCTCTCTCTATATAGGGCCGGCCACATGCCTAGGGCTTGGTTAATACACAAAGTCCATAATGCCCCTATATGGTTATCATGAAAAGTTATTTAATTAATAAGATTTTTATTCCTAATGATGGGGTTTAACTAGATTCTAATTTAAAATGGATAGAGATTAATTAGTGGGTTTAAAATGTCTAGTCCACTAACCCATATCATTAATACTAATAATACCACACATAATATATATTATATAACTATAACACAATATATATATATATATATATATATATATATATATATATATATATATATATATATAATATATTATAAATGACATCAATGCCCCTACTCTAGAATTGTGGTAGTGACAAATCTACTCTTCTAAAAAAATTATCCTCAAAATTGAACTATACTAGCGCAGGAACACAATCAGAACAATAAGAACTATACCTCAAGGCTCGAAGAGATACGGGTATTGCTCGCATATTTCGTCCTCCCTCTCACAGGTTGACTTACCTGCAGAGTGATATCTCCACGCAATACGAACCAAAGGAATAGTCTAGTTCTGCAATACCTTCTCTCTGCGATCCAAAATCTCTATGGGCTGCTCAGGATAGCTGAGAGTCAGACCAACCTCAATCTCTGAGTGATCTAGTACGTGACTAGGATCTACCACGTACCATCTTAGTTGTGACATGTAAAATATGTCATGTACTCCCTCTAGTGCAGGCAGCAAGTCTAGTATGTAGGCCACTGTACTGACCCTCGTAAGAAGATCAAAAGGTCCGATGTACCGTGGACTAAGCTTCCCGCCTCTACCAAAGTAAATCATGCCTTATGTCAAAGAAATCTGCAAGAATACCAAATCACTAACCTAGAACAAAGGCAGCTTTAACACACAATCTAAAATAAAATAATCACAAGCAATTATAACAAACCTATACCTCAAACTCCAAGGGTCTACGGTGCTTGTCAGCCCAATGTCGTTGTCTATCCTGCGATACTCGAAGCCTATCTCTGGTGAGTTTTACCTTTTTTGTTGCATCCACGACCATCTCTAGTCCCAACAAGGCTCTCTCTCCAACATCATTCCAAGATAACGATATGCGATACCTCCGTCTATACAGAGCCTCGATTGGTGATATCTTAATACTGGCATGTAGCTATTGTTGTAAGCAAAGTCAACTAGGTATGGATGATCCTCCCAAGAACCTTCGAGATCTAAAACACAAGTATGTAGCATATCCTCGAGATTCTAAATAGTCTTTTTTGACTGCCCGTCTCTCTGAGGGTGATATACGGTACTGAACTTGAGCTGAGTGCCCAAGCTAGCCTACAAACTCCTCCAGAAATGGAAAGTAAAACAATAATATCCTAATCCGAGATGATGCTCATAGAAACCCCATATAATCTGACAATCTGTCGCATATCTCTTCTAGCTTCTTCGTCGACGTACCCATTTGAATGGTAAGAAGTGGACTGATTTGGTCAACTTGTTTACGATAACCCAAATTACATCTTTTCGTCCTGGGAACGTGAAAGCCCCAAAACAAAATCCATAGTCACATGCTCCATCTTCCACTCTGGGATGGGTAAAGGCTGAAGCAATCCACCTGGCCTTTGTCTATCTGCATTTACTTGCTGACACACTAAACATTGGGATACAAAGTGTGCTATCTTACACTTTATACCATATCAACAAACGTGCTCCCTCAGTTCTTGATACCTCATGTTGGCACCTGGATGCATCGAGTACTGAGAGCGATGCACCTTCTGCAAAGCCTCCTCGTACAGCTTCCTACTTGGCACAAATGTCCTAGTACCGTACCGTAATGATCCATTATCAGTAATAATAAAATCCTCTGATAATCCTGTTTGAACCTGTGCCCTGATACTCCTCAGAGCCTCATCATCATACTACTTTGCTTTGATTCTATCTATCAGCTCAGACTGTATATACAATCCCTACATCTGAATCTCGATACCAGGAACTAATATCTCAATTCCTAATCTCTCAAGATCGGCCAACAAGTATCGGTCTGTCGTCAAGTACATAGCCATCGGATACCTGCTCAAAGCATCGGCGATTACATTAGCCTTTCATGGGTGGTACTGTAATAAAATATTAAAGTCCTTCATCAATGCTCAAGACATCAGCGACTACGTTGGCCTTTCCTGGGTGGTACTACAAAAAAATATTAAAGTCGTTCATCAACTCCAACAATCTCCTATGTCTCATTTTTAACTCTTTCTGTGTAAATACGTACTTCAAGATCTTGTGGTCTGTGAAGATCTCCACACGCTCATCGTACAGATAGTATTTCCACAGCTTTAGAGAAAAGATGACCGCTGTCAACTCCAAATCGTAGGTGGAATAGTTTTCTCATGAGGATGTAATTGTCTAGAAGCATAGGCAATCACCTTCCCGTACTGCTGAAGAACACAACCCAAACCCTTCTCTGAAGCATCACTGTAGATAGTGAATCCACCTATCCCCGATGGCAACGTTAATACTGGAGCTATCGTTAATCTCTTCTTCAACTCATCAAATACGGCCTGACAATCCTCCGTCCAGACAAAATCCATATCCTTCTTGGTCAGCCTAGTCATTGGCTCTGCAATCCTAGAGAAGTCTTGTACAAATCTCTTGTAGTAACCTGCTAGTCCGAGAAAACTTCTGATCTCAGCTACTGAACTGGGAGTAGCCTATGACTCCACTGCCATGATCTTATTCGGGTTAACTGAGATCCCGGTACTTGTCACCATATGCCTAAGGAATTCAACCTTGTCAAGGAAGAACTTACACTTTAAAAGCTTCCTGTAAATCTCCTCTTTCTCGAGAGTCTCCAAAACCATCCTCAGGTGCTCCTTGTGCTCCCCGGGGTCTTCGAATACATAAGAATGTCATCGATGAACACTACAACAAACTTGTTAAGGTACTAGTGGAATACCTTGTTTATCAAGTTCATGAATATATTCGGTATATTAGTCAACTCAAATGGCATCACCATGAACTCAAACTAGCCATATCGAGTTTGAAAAGCTGTATTAGAAATATCTTCTTTCTTCACTTTCATCTGGTGGTAGCCTGACCTCAAGTCTATCTTTGAAAATACCTTCACTTCGCTCAACTGATCGAAAAGATCATCTATCCTCGGTAGCGGATATTTATTCTTAATAGTAAGGTTGTTCAGGACTCTGTAGTTGATACACATGCGTACCGATCCATCCTTCTTTGGTACAAACAAAACTGGTGCTCCCCACGGTGATGAACTGGATTTAATAAAGCTTATGTCCTGCAACTCATCAACCTGCTTTTTCAACTCTGCCAGTTCGCTATTGTTGACCCTATAGACGTGCTGTAATAATGACTCTATGCCTAGTACCAAGTCTATAAAGAACTCGATATCTCTATCTGGCAACAAACCTGGCAACTCCTCTGGAAAGACATTTAGGAACTCCGCTATTAAAGGATGTGGAAACTCATCTTTCTCTATCCTGGCTCCATAAAACGTGCTCTTGCTCTGCTCCGCTGCTCCTCTGGCAATCTCGAACTCTGGCTCTCCTGGCGGTCAAAATATCACTCTACCTCAATGATAATCTATAGTAGAATTATGCCCACTCAACCAATCTATTCCGATTATAATATCGTATCCAGGAAGTGGCATTATGAGTAAGCACACA
The DNA here is from genome assembly GCA_036927795.1 of Iris macrosiphon. Lineage (NCBI taxonomy): Eukaryota > Viridiplantae > Streptophyta > Magnoliopsida > Asparagales > Iridaceae > Iris > Iris macrosiphon. The sequence goes on along the minus strand of JAYESA010000012.1, from coordinate 52,380,705 downwards.
CTCAACTCTCAGTCTCCTAATAAAACTCTTCGGTTATTGCAAAAATTACTGACAAGGATAATGCCTCCGTCAGTCGTGATCTTGCATGTCCTATCTAAGGGTTCCACCACTAAACGATGCTTAAGAGCATAAGATACTGATACAAAACTATGGGAAATGCCAGAATTGAAAATTTTAAGTGCTGGAATGAAATCATGAAGAACTGAACCTAATATCACATCTCCTACTAGCTCGTTCTCCTCGATCGTCATAGATTACGCTCGTCCCTGGGGTGCACCTCTCTGCTGCTGGTGGTGCTAGGCAAACTTTTGATGCAGTGGTGGAAGGGATGGTCCCCTTTACTGGCCTCCTAGTGCAATAAGTGCTCTGGCAGGCCCCCTCTGAGTGTCTGCTCTACCCTGACCTGGACTAGTCTGAATAGACGGACAATCTCTCTCAACTGGTGCGTTGATGATCCACAAGAAAAATATGTACCTAGCCTCTTCCTGCAGATGTCTCTCATGTGTCACACTTTTTTGCAGTATGCATACTGGACAGCCGACTGGGTTTGCCTCTGGGGCTGTTGTTGGATATGTCCTTGTGCTGGTGCCTAGTGCTGCTTATGCTGATACGGTCTCTGTTGCTGCTGAAAGTGGGGATGCTTGGTCGGTCCCGTGCTACCACTCGCTGCTCAAGAAATGTTGCATCATCTCTTGGGCCTGAGGTCCAAATCATTCTCAACAATCTGGGCATCCATCAGAATGCCCTCAAAGGCGATATCCAAAAGTGCGAGACTTGATCTCTCTCATCAGCCCCTTCCTGAACTTTCGAGCTCGATCTTCTGGGTCCCAAATCATCGATGGTGCAAAACGACTCGAGCGACAAAACTCTATGGCGTACTCGTCGATCGACATATTCCCTTGGACCAAGTCATGTAACTGACTCTCCAAGGCTCTCAGGGCCACATCGGAAAGAAATTCTTCTTAAAAATATTCTTAAAAGTATCCCAAGTAAGTCCTCTAGTAGTATGTCTCAGCTCCATACGATACCAAGTTAACGCAATATCGAACATCGGGCTGCAGATGGCCTCGATCTGCAGACTTTTTGGAATCTGAGTCAAGCGTAAGTTCCTCTCTATTTTATCAAGGCAGTCGTCGGTATAGAGTATCCCCTCGATAAACTTGAACTTTTGAGACATCATCCTCTTAAATTCCACTATACTGCCTGGCCTCTGTTGCAGTTGATGCTACTACTACTACTGCTGGCCAGGATGCTGCTGTGCGACTCTCTCAAATACCTGGAGAGCCACCCGATGAGCATTCGCCATGCTCTACCTTATCAACTTAGTCTGTGCTTGGTGTGCCTTTTCCTGCACCCTCTATGTCTCAGCTTGAACTCACTGATCCTCTACCAATGTCCTCTGAGCATCCACCATGCCTTGGATCAATGCTAATATATGTGCTCTGTCAGTGGGCATACCTCCTAAAAATAGAATCTGTGGTGGTAGAAGGTCTTCGGTAACAGCCGGGACAATCCACTGGATAGGTGGGGGAGGAGGACCCCCAAAAACTATATAAACTCCTACACAAACAGGTAAAGTAAGAGAAGAAACTCCAGTTCTCTGGGTGGCAGGCTGAGAGGTGGCAGACCTCTCGAAAGCTGTGGGTCCCAATCTCAGCGACCTAGTTTTCGGTGGCATCCTGAAGACAGACCGGAAGAAGAAATCAATTAAGACAAAAGATACGATATCATGAAAGAAGGACAGTAAAATTTTAAAAGTAGTTATTCAAAATAGCAAAATAGAATTAAAAAATTTCTAGTTGTGATTGAGCATACTCATCTATACCCAATCTCATGCTCATAATAGTATTCTAAGTCTGAGCACTACTACGATACTGTACTAGTTGTGTCCTAATCTTACTTTTCTAGAGTCTAGACTCGACCTGCATGGGCCACCACTAAAATATGTCAAGATCCGCACCCAAAATTTGGACATGAGTCGTGGGTACGTCCAGCCTACCCTGCAGCATCGGCAGTATAACGTTGTCTAGGTATCAATATTACTAATCACAACTCACAAAAATAACTTATCAATGATCTCAAATCCCTAAGGAGGACAATAAATATGTATTTGATCATCAAAACATATGGTACTCAATCATAATAATAGGTGAAAGTAAATGGCACGATGAGATATGAAAGATATAAGAAGTTCTAACATAAGTCTAGAAAATAACTCAAATAACAATAATAAATCTAGAGTCTAACTGTCTCAACATAAATACACCCAAGTCTCACAGTTATAACAATCCAATACATAAATAAACTAGGCTAAGTACTGTATAAACAAATGTGGGTGGTGTCTCCTCTAAGGAGAGTGGCTCCTCTGGAATCTTCGGGATAAAATCATCATATATTCCTGGACCATAGTGGATAAGGCAAAAATCCTCGAGGTCCTCTAAAAAATATTATCCAGAAAAGATTGGAGTGAAGCACAAACACTAACAGCAATTTTAATTATATTGACAAAAACTATAAAATATTGTAAGGAAATACATGATAAAAAATACTAGAGAGACATGTAATCATCAGATAAAACTAACTAGTAATGAACAGATATATATATATATATATGTGAATGCTAAAAATAACGTACTAAAATAAAAGAATAGAAATTCTAACTAGGTGTTGTGAAGTATCAGTTTGCTATGTGATCGGCTTGGGACTAGATCAGGCTTGTTATATATGATTGGCTATGATACATGTGAGGTTAGGCTAACCATCTGGTTAGCAATGATAAGAGCAATAGTCAGGCTAATCATATATAACAGGCTATGAGGCAAATAAATGATCAGGCTACACCCTATTTGATATGTGTGGTGATCTATGATGCATGTAAAGTGGGGTATGATCCATAATATTGCTAATATTTCTCTGTCCTTAGCTAGTACGATGGATTCCAATCATGACTCCTCATGACAGGTATCTATGGTACTAGCCCGTGTATCCGCTATGTCAGAATCAAGTATACACTACAAATAGAATCATAGTAATAATCAAAATAATAAAAATTGTCCGAGAATATACTCGCATGTGGTCCTGAGTAATGTGTGAGGATCGATGTCCAAACTAGAGTCACAAGGACCTAAATATAAAATATAAGTGTCAAAGAATGATTTAAAGTGATATTCCTGAGTAACTAGCTAATTGTGATATTTTTAGACCACTTCTAGGTCCATACCTTGAAGGTATTAGCTATACTAGCTAACTGTAGTAAGTATCTATATATATAACTCTAATATATTACTATATTAATTTAGCTTAGTCTATATACTCATTAACTAGGTAATACCTAATACTTAATTTAATACTCTCTCTACGATACCTTAACACTAGACAAAATACTTACTTATATCTCGACATTAACCTTCACAACAACACTAGGCCTCAACCTCACTTTATATATACATTAACGTACACTTGCACATACACTGTGCACTATCCACAAATACCTGACACTACCCTCCTATCTGATATCACTCATCTACTCACCTCATGCTACTTATATGTTGGTACAAATGAGTGACATCTAACCACAGTCTAACTGATACTCTAGGGGTATTGGTACCCCTAGTATCACAATCCTTTAACACTAATACTCACACTTAAACCCTTATCCACTGACCACAACTTAATACTTAAAAGACTAACCTATTTTCATGTATAAACACACCTACACCCACTGCTACCCCTTCTAGGCCTCCAACTGACTAGTATATTATGGTCTATCATTGTTTGCTCGAGCTCCACCCTTGATACACAATATGCACACCAAGATACTCCATAATTTTTACTTCCACACAGGTACTGATACTTGTTCTGAACTTGGCTTACTACTGATAACTCTACTTGGTATATAATCTTATATTGATAATAGGTTGTTATAACACAACTAATACCCCTTCCTATCTACTGTGTGCAACTGTATATGAAGTTCCAGCTGATACTAATGTTAACTCACTGATACCAGTCTATCCCCTTTAAGTTGCTGCCTAATACCCTACTAACTGCATCCATATTTGATGTTGATTGCAAGGGCTCCTGGACTATCAGCAAGTGTACTGCACTTGCTTGAGCAGTGCACTGCTGTTGCCAAGCTTGCATTGCCTAATACAAGTTGTACCTGCTGTATAGCAATATTCCCGACCTTGCAGACCTCAAGCGTTCATTACCACTTGCTGTTCTGCTGCTTCTTACCTTAACTCAAGCACTAACACACACTGAAAATCAGTGTATCAGTCTTTACTGATACACTGGGACCATCACTCGAGCTCCAACACTTCCTAGGTTCCACACCACTCTCCCTCACTTGGGGATTTAATCCAGCACATATATCCTATATCCCCTCTTAACCCTGAGCTACCAAATTCAGTTGCTGTTGTTGTTGACACTGATACTTATCTCACAAGCATGCTTAATTGTATTAACTCCTTACTGAACAGACCAACATCTCCAACCACCAGAATACTAATTCAAATACCACCTCTCCCCTAACTGATACATACTACACACCCTACAAAAGAACATAAATGTACACCCCTATTGATAGTGCCTTGACTCTGTACACTAGTGCTCAGAATAACACATCTAACACACACTCATATATTCAGATGCACTAATACATATTGGATAACATAGTTACTCCAATTACTGTATACCCTTTAGACCGAGCTCAAGTCTAAAACTGTACATATCCCCTGCACTTAACTGAACCCACATCACAGTCCCATATTTCTTACACTCAAATACTACCCATAGGCACTGCCTACAGTCACCAAAATCCCCTATTTGCTTCCAGATTTAGACCCAATCACCTCACAGAAACCTTAAACACTCTAGCTAATGTACAACACTATACTAGACGGCACACAGGGAACCCGACCCCTCATTCTCGAGTTCACATAAACTGTTGCTCTCCAAGATAACCTGATACCCCCTTAGCACACTCCAAATCCCCATGTATCATAGATATACACTGCTCTGTTACCAGGTGACTGATACCTATCCCTCTAAGATACATACTCACACTACCACTCTACAACCAAGACTAACATACTAGGTCAGTCTAAACCCGATCCTCTCCCATCACTACACAGAGAACACAGTCACCTCTCCACATTAACACATTCATGCATTCACCAATATATATATTAACGATGAGAATATCTAAATAAATATACTTCTAGTAATAGGCAATTTGCCAAATACTTAGAGTGCATAAGTCATAATACTATACATAGTGTCATGATACACTATCAATCTCATGCCCAAAATCTAAAATACTCTATTACTAATGAAATACATAGTAAATACAACTATTTATATATAATATAATTAGTCACAATAAACAATGGAGGAAAAAATACTTCAACAAGCACAAAATCCCTTATATGGACACAACACCGTGTAAAATACACTACAGGAACAAAGGAAACAAATTTTCTCCCCTGTAGCTATTTCTAAACCTTGGGTGGGCTCCTAATGGCCAAACAAATAATAATAACAGAATTTAAAGGAGAGATTTTAGATTTTTAGCTATTGGAAGATGGATTCTCAATGCAAACTTCTTTTTCTCCCAAGCTCCTTTAAACCTAAGCTTCTAGGCTTCTTAGATGAAGGAAATGAGAGAGATTGGGGTTTTAAATTCTGAAATTTGGTTGAGGAAGGAAAGGGTTTGGGAAAAAAACTATTTCTAGGATTTTTTTATGAGCTATGAATGACTTTGAGGGAGGCTTCCTCTCTCTATATAGGGCCAACCACATGAATAGGGCTTAGCTAATGCACAAAGTCCATAATGCCCCTATATGGTTGTCATGAAGAGTTATTTAATTAATAGGATTTTCATTCCTAATGAGGGGATTTAACTAGATTCTAATTTAAAATGGATAGGGATTAATTAGTGGTTCAAAATGTCTAGTCCACTAACCCATATCATTAATACTAATAATACCACACATAATACATGTTATGTAACTACAACACAATATATATATATATATATATAAATATTACAATTGACATCAATGCCCCTACACTAGAAATGTGATAGTAATATTTAATAAATATGGTAGTGGCATTTAATCATGGTATATTTATCATTTTTTGGTGGGACATACCACTCTTATTTAGTATATGGATAGGAATAGAAGATTTTAGTAGAGAATTTAAACCATAATTTCAAATTTTGGGGTTTAATGTTTCAGACTCTTATTCTGGGGTTGTTTCTTTTTGTTGTACAAAAGAGTTAAAAGGAGGACATTAATTGTTGGTATTGGATGGGATTTTTAACCTATGTAGAGAATACGTCGGAGTATGTCGACGAGCGCCACTCGGAGAAGCTCGAGGAGTTGAAAGAGACAAAGGAGGCAAATTTTAGCATGCGTTAAAAATTAAAAATTGAAAAAGAGTGGGTCGGTGGCTTTTTCAATCGAAAAAATTATTGTGAACATCAAGAAAAGAGTTTTCAAGTTTGCAACTTTTAAACAAAAGAAAGGTCGATGGCTATTTTGAAGGAAGATAATTTTGGTTGATTATTCTAATCATCTCCGTTCTTCGGTAACTTATTGTAATCCATTTTTTTTTCTTTGGGTAGATGGGGTGATCCGGTTGGATCGGTGAAGAAATTTATAGAGGGTGTATTCTTCTAATTTATTAGTGAAGGCTTTTCTAAGGCTTGGACTCCGACCGTCTCGTAATTTTTTTTGCAAGAATTTTTTACGTCAAAATTTCTTGTGTTTATGTTGTGCTTTGTTTATGATTTTGGTAAGTTGGGTTTTATGCAATTTATTTCAATTCTCTTACTGTCTCTTGGTTTGAGGTAACAGTTTTCGTATTTTGTTTCCAACAGAGTGGTATTAGAGCTTTGGGTTCAGAGTATCAGTGTAGATGTTGTCAGGTGTCAGAGTTGATAGTCAAACCAAGTAGAAAAGATGGACACGAAGTCGATGAAAATGGTAAATAGAATACTTCTAATTACCACAATTGGAGGAGCAAGATGAAGGATTTGTTGTTCTTTAAGAAGATGTCTTCTAGTATTTGCTTCCAAAAAGTCCAGTGATAAATCTGACGAGGAGTGTAAGTTCGAGCACATACATGTGTGTGGGTATATCGGTCAGTTCATGGATGAGAAAGTGTATAAACATATTGTTAATATTAGGCACGTAAGGACATGATGGAAGAAGCTAGAATGCTTGTACGTGAAGAAGATCGGGATAAACAAGTTTTTCCTAATCTGACAGATAATGGGTCTGAGGTACAAGGATAGTTCATCCATTACGGATAGTTTTTGGACGTGGTTGAACAATTAATCTCTATGGGAGTAAAGTTCGATGATGAAGTTCAGGGACTGTGATTGTTTTGTACATTGTCAAACTCGTGGGAGAGCATACGAGTGTCCATGATCGCTTCTTTTTCAGAAGACATGATTAGTCTGGAGTTTGCCAAGAGGGGATATTAAATGAATATATGTTAAGTAAATCTTAGGGCAGTTCATCTACATCACATTTAGATGCATTTGTTTCAGAAAATTATTGCAGGAGTAAAACTAAGGGTCCGAATAGTAGAAAAGATAATTTTAAGAGTCGGTACGAGGACTCAAAGTACTACCATTATGGCAAGGAGAACTTAATTAAAATAAACTGTTTTGTTTGGAAGAGAGAGAAGAATGATGACAATAGAAAATAAAGTGAGAACACAACAATAATCACCTTAATACATAGAGACAATGTTATTTATTATAGGTGATAAGGTGGTCATGAAACTCACATACAATGACAGTTCTTGGCTGGTAGACTCAGGAATATTATCTCATGTATCTAATAACATGGCAATATTTGTCACATACATAATATGAGACTATTGAGTGTTGTGTTGGGGTCCAGTATAGATTTAATAAATTTTGGAACCCAAATATGGTCAAAGATTTGATTTGATATAATTTAAAAATCTATATTTGTCATGTCCCAGTACCGAAATACAGATATGGGCATGGCCAGCTATCCTATACAAGATGCTATACGTTGTACGATAATCACAGCTGTATAAGACAAAGAGGGTGCATGCTACTATCAAGTCTTCTAGGATCAAGAACTTATATGTCTCAATCATTCAAACAAGAAATAGTAAACATAGAGCATATATGATAAAGCAATAAAGTATCACAAATACTTTCTCAAAATATTCTAGAGACCAGCTATGCAAAATAAGAAGCTAAAAGAGTAATAAAAGTACATAACAGGGATCAGCTGCAGTCTGATTTAATACAATCATATAAGGAGACTAATATCCAAACGAGTCATCTAACAGGTGCCGGTGGCTAAATACCCAAAAGAAGTAAAAGTGCAATCACTACTAAAATTTACGGGATTAGCAACATTTTTAGCGACGTTAAAGTAAAACGTCCCTAATATTAAATATATCAGCGACTCCAAAGAATGACGTCGCTATAAGTCGCTGTTTGGCGATATATAGCGACGTTTAGCGACTATAATTCTATTTTCGAAAAGAATAGTCGTTATAAGTTATCTAAGGTCACAGTGACGTTTAGCGACATATTTAGCGACATTTATATTTTAAATATTTAGCGACGTGTTTAGCGATGTCTACAACGTCGTAAAATATTTCTGTTAGCGACGTTGTTAGTTGACGTCGCTAAACGTCGCTAAAATTTTAATAATTATGGACCGATTTTGATTCTCCCCTTCTGTCAAAATTTTCCAAATTTTCAAAACCTGCGTTCCCCCCCTATCCGGTGACCGACGTCATCCACAGCGGCCTACTCCGACGTCCCCCTTCTCCTCCTCCTTCTCCTCCTCCTCCGCCTCTAGGTAAACTCTCTCTCTCTCTCTCTCTCTCTCTCTCTCTCAGGACATGGCATGACACTGACACTGACATGATACACACACATGACAGACACTGACACTGACACGACACACACACACGTGACACTAACCCTAACCCAAAACTGACATAGACACGACACACTTGAGGGTAACACTAGGTTGCATCCAAAAGGTGTTTGATATTTTATTTTGTATTAGTGTGTATTAGGGATATTGGTGATGTTATTGAGTGTATCACTGATAGGTTAGTGTTAGGCACATATGTATAGGTATGTGGGTATTTTAATGTTAGCATCTAGTGTGTGTGTTGTTTGGTTATGATTCTTGAGTGGATGGTGTTGTATGTGCATTGAGTGAGGGTTTGGGCTCGAGTGCAGAGAAGTATGGTATTGGGGCTTACAATATAGTTGTACTGGATGTTCAATTCAGTGGGATAGGAATGGTTGCAACAACAACCAGAGAGAAAAACGTATTTAGCAGTTCAACAAGGAAAGAATTAGGATAGGCAGTGGCAACAATCATTGATGGGGGAAACTGTAGTCCTGTGTGAGCCTGTGTGAGTTTTGTTAGGTTTGTTTCATTGAGTGTGAGTGATGGTGTGTGTATTAGAGGAAGGGGATATGCATTGGTTATTACCAGGCTTGTGCTCGAGTCTGTTCTAGGTATAACAATGTATTGCATTTTATGATGGATGCTTATCGATTAGTGTTAGAGGTTGGAAAAGTATGTGCTTGACAGTAGGAGTTCCTGTGAGGGGTGGCAATGTACAACGATTTGCATATGCCCGTATGAGTGTTTGTGTGTAGTAGTTTGTGTATTGTGGATGTCTGTGGCATGTATGAGAGTCAAATGGAATACCAAATTGGTTCGGGTATCGGTTGGATTTGTTATATAGAGAGATAGGTATCCGTGTGTGTTTACACCTGTGAGGGGGAGACTACATTATAGCAGTAAGGATAACTAAAGTAAATGTGTTGCAGTGCAAGTTGGATTGGGAGAGTCACACTATGTGTAACTAGAAGCAAGGGCATTTGAGTATCTAATGCACTAGGATTGGTCTTAGTTTCATTTCAAGTGTGGGTGTAGGCCTAGTTAGTAGGATGATGTATTATGTCGCATGGTGATAAATAAAGGACTGAATTGACCATAATATTTAATATTTGATAATATATTTATGTTTGTTATCAATTATATTCTTTATTTTCATCTATCTTACCAGATAGCACCCATGATCCGAGCACGTGCACGTCGCTTGAGAGAGATACCTCCTACTATTAAGGAGGAAGTGATGCCTCCTACTGTTAAGGAGGAAGTGAATGTTAAGGAGGAAGAGGCACCTCCTACTGTTAAGGAGGAAGTGATACCTCAATGTGTTAAGGAGAAAGTGAATGTTAAGGAGGAAGAGATACCACATACTTTTAAATTAGAAGCAGTTGTTAGGGAGGAAGTTGTGCCGCCTACTGTTGGGCAGGCACCAGCTCAGAGGGGGAGTTCCAGTCACCCAACACCTATAGCAGAGATTGATCACATAGACGATGTTTATGTGAAGTATTTGAGGGACTGGTATCTTCCCCATTGTCTTGGATATCCTCGAGATTGAGACTGTGATATTTTATATACTTTAATTGTGGTTATTGTATGACTGTGATACTTTTATATTATGTTTTTTGTGTGACTGTGATACTTTTATTTTGTGTGTATTGTGTGACTGTGATATTTTATATACTTTTGTGTTATTTCGTACGCAGAAAATTCAATGGAGGGTTGCTCCGGGTCTGTCTATTTTTATGAACTATTATAAGTCTGTGTATTTTTAATTCATATTAAATGTATGTTAATTTATCGGAGTTAAGTGTTCCACCGAAGGGGTCGGCAAACCCAGAGAATTCAATGAAGGGTTACTCCGGGTCTATTTATAATTAGAAATTCATAAACTACAGAAAGATTGGTAATTTTTAACATTTTATACTAAAAATTTAGCGACGTTTAACGTCGTTTAGCGATATTTAGCGACATTTTTATACGTCATTGAATACGTTGCTAAATACGTCACAGAATACGTTGCTGAATACGTTGCTAATTTAGCGACGTTTAACGACAAAAAATACGTCGCTAAATTATCGACGTTGAGTCGCTAATGAAAAAATATTAGCGACGTGAATACGTCGCTAGAAAACATCCCTATAGCGACGTTTTGCGACGTATTTTCTGTCAGTGACTAGCTTAAATGTGACTTCATTAAAATGTTGCTAATTACATCCCAAATTTATTTTAGCGACATTTTTAGTCCATTTAGCGATATTTTCAGGCATCGCTAATTTTAATTATTCTGGTAGTGAATGATGAGTAGGGAAGAAGAAAATCCACTCACTATCCTCCGCGACTATGTTTCTGGTACGCCCTATGAGTTCGGTAAAGGTATGCTGGATCCTCGGGTGCTGGCTCAAAATTTGGCCATACAAAATCAGTACTGTTAGACCCCAAATAGCAAGTACCACAAAGGAGGCACGAAATGGAGAAACGAAAATCCAAGAAGAATAAATATTATACATAGGTTCAGAGTCATAACTTAGGTCCATAGAATATCCTAGCACAAAGGCTCAACTCTAAAACCAAACAAGGACAAGGGTTGAACCATCACACTATGATAGTCCATTTTTTCTAGGCTACTAGCCGAATAATACAATCTCAATCAAGTCCATTTATCTATATATCGCCCAATTACTGGTACAGCTTGTTATTTGTGGAGTCTGAGGTTATCTCAGAAAGAATGCATAATAGGTATCCTCAGATCATGTCGTGCTAAACACGAGCTAACCAAACCAATAGATAAATAAAACAGGTATTACACGAGATGCACCAGTTTTTTGTAGGACCACTGCGCTAAAAATATGGTATTAGCGGTTCCAATATTTCTATAGTAAAATAGTAGCTCGACATAATAATATGTCAGATATTGTACTCCACTAAGGCAGATAATATACAATATCTGTGTGGCTAGCCCATAGCGTACTTAAAATGAATCTTTGTGGTAATGTTCGTTGGCATGATATCGGGATACTGTTTCCTCTAATGTTACTACCACTTTTAGTTACCTAATTGGCCCTATGTTGTGCTCAAAATCTCAAGACATGGTCATATGAGAATTTTTCTTAAGATGTCATACAAAGTACAGGCACGCAAGATATAAATCTATAGAAGTCAAATCTAGATTCACCCGAGCGTGTATGCAATATTTATTAAATCAATATCCTAGCCACGCTTTGGTAGTTGACTCGCTTATTATGTCTGTGCTAGAAAAATAATATCTATATATATATATATAATATCACACGTTCAGGAATTTGGAGGCATTCTCGATGTACAACCCAAATATTATCACTTAATATGTGACACGATGTGTCGCTCCTCGGCACACATTAAATCATGGGCATGTATCAGGCAATAGGGGTATTAGCACTGATACAGTACTCGAGTTCAATTAACAACTATATATTAGGTAATATTAATCAAAATTATATTGTAACACGAATGCTTATGTCATGCCGACAATTAGTCACTATCCACTTAGTCGGGTTCATACTAAAATCTTAGTTCAACTCATGTCATATTCATAGTTATTCTAGCTCATGGTCGTATTTGGCACGAGGTCTGGTTAATAAATCCATTCTCCTTAGGATCATAACACAAGCATTAACCCAAAGCAACCATAAGAACAAGAAATTATTCCAACAAAAATAATCAAGGACGCATAGGTTTCTAGTCCGCATGGGAAGTCCTGGCCGCATAAGTCTCTAGGTCGTATATGAAGTCATGACCGCATATGAAGTTAGGACCACATGGACCACTTGGCCACATATGGAGTCTGGGCCGCATGAAATACTTGGCCGTATCTGAAGTCAGGGCCGCATGAACCACTTGGCTGCATATGAAGTCAGGGTCTCATGCTCATGATTAAAGTCTACTCCTTGGGGCAAGTCTTGCAGTGACGGCCAATAAATAAAGTGTCAGTAAAGTAACATAAAGTGATTGATGTGACTAATATGATAATACAATAAAGTATGTCAGAAAGAAAGGACAAAATCATAGAAAGATGTGCCAACAGTTCAGAGTCATGCATCCAAGAAAATGGTAGTTGCATACTCTCCATGCCGGATAAGTATCAGTTTCGCATAAGTGTCTCTTGGACTTAGCAAATTTCTCATTCGTTCAGCGAGTGAAAACACAAGGTGTTCAAGGACACTTGTGTAAATAAGCAGTCATATGTCTAATAAGATGGACGCATGCTGTCAGTATGCGATAAGAGTTCAGGCCGTATAACCCTCTCAGGCCGTATAGCACTCTCAGCTGCATAGCTCGCTGGCTGCATGTAAAATTTATCTTCTCCAAATAGCATGTTCAACCATGGTAGAAACTCCAAAATATGAAATCTTATTTTGTCCATAAAATTCTTATTTTAAGTCCAAATCGAGTGAACCAAAAGCCAAAATGCTTGAATTAGAAAGCTTTGTCATGTAGCAGAAACTAATTTTTAGAAATACATGTTTAATAAATTTAAAATAAAACTCATGAAACTCATAAAATTCTAAGTTAGAGATGTATATCTACTCAAACCACCCATCAAAATAAAAAACTCCAAGTTTTAAAAGTGCTTAAAAATACATAATAAATATAATAGAATAATAATATGGAGGATTTCTTCATTTCTTATGCAAGATGTACTTGCCTATGGAAATGGGGAGAGAAAACTAAAGAGAGTGAAAGAAATAAAGAAGTAAAGAGAGAGCAAGAGAGAGAGAGAGAGAGAGAGAGAGAGAGAGAGAGAGAGAGAGAATGTTAGGTTATATATAGTAGGGTTGAGGGTTAAACTAAGGGTTCATGCCTTGAACCAGCCTATGAAATAAATCATGAACTAGGTTAAACCAAAGAATGGGTCTAGGCTCCATGTACATGCAACTATGCTAAAATAAAAATACATTCTAAGTACGTATATCGGGAACAAGGAGTGACAACATTAATTGTAAGATTTGATTAGATTTTAAATTTGTATCAAATATTTAATTTGACCATATTTGGACGTCCATAATTTGTGTTGGACTATTTTAGGTGGAATATGATTCTTATTTTAAGGTTTTTTATTTAGAAAATTATATTATGACCTAAAATAAGATTTCTTATCCTATAAATATAGGAGGAGGGTGAAGGCACAATGTCATACCCCGCTCCCAGAATACTGGATAAATACGGAGACAAACATAGCCAACCACACCTTGCAGAATATCGAAGTAAGCTGCAATGTATTAAGATTGTTTAGAAGACAAATGGATAAACTTTAGTATTCTATGGAGTCAGTCTTAAGGCTGACAAATCCTATTATCTTCATCCAATAACACAAGTACAAGAGTATATCATACATAAAAGTAAAAAGGAATCCCATATTACATGTCACATATGATCATGAAGCTAGTGAATACAAAATATTGTACTAGCAGAGTTTAATAATATATTATCAAAATATATCAGCCATGGTCTAATATATACATCATCTTGACACAGTCTCAAAACTATATGAGCTAACTATGCTCCTTGCTAGACACCATAAAAGAAGTAATCAAGACGAGGGGTGAAAGAGAAAAATCCACTTGCGAGCTTCGGCCGTAGTCCTACGAATATGAACCATCTTACTGGAAGCGCGGTGGATCCTAGTTCTATTCGGGATAACCTGGCCATACAAAGCCAGTGGGGTTAGAATCCCAAGCAATAAGTACCACAAAGAAGCTCGAAGTGATAGACCAAACATATCATATCACAAGCAGAAAGAGACATATAAAAATAAATACAGATCAAGACTTATAAGGTACCAACGTACTTATCTCAAGAATAATACTAGAAAAACTGATAATAAGTGCAGAATGAAAGTAAGGCGACGAGCGACAAGAGAGCATAGAAACTACTCTGGATCGGAACCATAACACTTAACCAAATACGGACCGGGGCTACAGACCTTCACCCGAGCAGAACTTAGCACCCTAACCACATGCCAGAAGAAAAAAACTTGAAGAGCAAGCTATACGAGTAACAGACATCCAATTTACTGCCAAACACGCCTACGGCTAGCTATAATTAACTAACTAGAGTTATCACAAGCCCTATTTACTAGAAATATATTGCTAAGAATATTGCTAATACCGATACTGCAGTCAACCTGGAAGGCCAAGGGTATGCTTGTCTAGTAAATTAAATGCACAGTCAACCATACAAGAACACAATAAACAATAATTGAACTTATAAGCATAAACATAAACTTGTGAATAAAAAACTGGTCTTTTAAACATAAACTTGTCTTATAATCATAAAATTTTCTTATAAACAATAAGCTTGTCTTGTAATATGCCACAACACACGTAAACTTGGTCAGTCATGGAGTCCTTGCCTAGCAGGGTTGTCCATGCCGCATGGGGCCATTGGGGATCGGGATAGCCGGTAGAGCAATATTCTTTCCTCCAAAAATGCTCTAGGTAAATCTTATCTTGTTTAATCATTACTAAATTATTTTAAGTTCTCGAGTCGTGGACACTTGAGAACTCCCTAAAATGATGAATCACAAGTATGAGCTTTTCATGAGTTATCAAATTTACGACATGCGATATATTGGACAATACTCACACTTGATTGCCCGATGCCAAATATAATGGATTTTTATACATAAATATTTTTACGGTGTCATGAGGATTGTGAACTTGTATATAAACTGGTATTATAAACTCATATGCAAAACTTATCGGATATCATAAACTTATATCGACATAAGGAAGCATGCAACAATAATCACTAAAAGAAATTACTAAAAGAGAACAAAGCAACAAGGAACACAAAATGCACACAAGAATTCATGGCCGCATGGGCTTTTTGGCCGCATGCACCCACTGGCCGCATAGACTCTCTGGTCGCATGCACCCACTAGCCATATGGACTTACTTTTGGATTTTAGGAAACTTTTATTCGTTCAACCAGTATGGACTAATAGGCAGTCATGCGTCCAACAAGATGGACAAATACTGTCATCATGCGACAAGAGTTTAGGCTAGATAACTCTCTCGGGACGCATGACACTTTTGGACGCATGGCTCGCTGGCCGTATGAAGACTTCGTCTTCTCTAATAGCAAGTTCATCCATGGCCAAACTCCAAAAACCAAAATTTTATTTTCTTCATAAAAATAATTTTTTTACTCCAAATCAAGTGAAACAAAAGCCAAAATACTCAAAATAAAATGATCTAATATAAGAAACTATTTAGTTTTCAAAAATACTAAGTTTTAATATATCAAAACCAAGGAAAACTAATAGAACACACATAAAAATTCTAAACTTGAAACTCTGATCTACAAAAAAATATACATCAAAATCTAAAACTCCAAGAACTTAACATGATCAACGACTCAAGGGGAACATTTTCCATTAAATACATTTTTAAAATAAAAATATAATAAAAATTCAAAAATCTAAGATTTCTCCATTGAGCAAGATCTACTTGCCTTGGGTGGCTCTTAGCCTCTACCTCGCACGGTCCAGTCGCAGCAGCTTTCTCTATGATTAGGATTTTAGGGTGATCTTGAGGGAGAGGAGGAAAAAGGGAAATAAAATAAAGAAGAAGAAATAGAGGAGAGAGAAAATCCATATATATACTAAGAGAGGAGAAGAAAGGGTTTAGTCATGGGTTCACCCAAAATAAACTGAACAAAGGGTCCATTCTACATATGGGTCCTAAACCGGATCTATGACAATGCCAATGGGTATTATAATGTTCTTGGGTAGTCTCTCTCTCAAAAACAAAAATAAAACAATAATAAATCACAAGAACCAATATAAGAAATACAACAAGAATATATTATCAAGAAAAATTAAATTCTAAAATTTTAAGAAATACTAAATCTGGAATCGGGTGTGACACACAAATTATAGCACAATATAGATATTTGGGTGCTCGTCCCCAAAAAATCTAAGAAAAATCTCGTGCTTTGCTCTTAGGACTTCGCAATCCAAGACAGAAGAAAGAATAGATCTAATCGAGGGGTCGCAAACATCGGTTAGAAAAATTGCTACAGGTTGATGAGCGATCTCAATTGTAATCTATTTTTTAGTGTGGTGAGTGGGTTGAGTCAATTTGTGTAACGCACTGCTCCTAGCGGTTACTTATGGAATACTTGCTACTTCAACTCGGTTGAGAATCGAGTCTCGGGAAAATCTTACCGCCAAATCAACACGGACGAAATACAATGAACCCTTCAAATTGATATAACAATTTCTATTAGAATAAGTCCAAGAGTTTTCATTAGTTATTTTGCTTCTTTGTTTTGTGTTGCTTTGTATTTTATTTTGCTTTCGATGACTTGGTTTTCATGATTTTTCTTTTCTCGCTTGCGCGTTCTTTTTGAATCGTAAGAGAAAGAGATTGAAGGATGCTAACCAAGTAATTATTGTATTTTTAGGACACATAACCAAAGAGTGAATGTTGCATAATGCTTCCGCATCCTCTCGTTCAATTCATTCGGTGAGTGGCTTAGGCCCTTCGATGAATCTTTTAGTCTGCATGCCTAATAAAAGAATATCTAATTCACTTATTAATGTTGCCTCACTAAAAAGATAAGTCAAAGAAATAAAATATATATTTCAAGTATTAGAATTATGTTTTTGCTATCAATTAGGTTGCATGTTCTTCGTCCCTATGCTGCACAACCTAAATTATGGCAAGTCTATGTTTTGAATGTGATATGTGTGATAAGAATAAGAAGATGGAAGTTATGTGTTTGTTATTTAGAACTGTGCATTATAGTGCTATATCTGCTAGATGTTTCATGTCATGCATTGGTCTTAGACAACTTGTGCACAAGGTCTTGTCTCTCGAACAGTTCCTGGGGCACTAGGTCCGGAAGAGATTTTTGTTTCGTCCTGAGGATACGGCCCGTTGGGGGTCTAGTGGGGTGATATATATATTAGTGTTGTGTGGATTCCATGATGTCACAGCTGCTAGTACTCGTGTGTGTTGGTAAAGAGC
This sequence comes from Iris macrosiphon, assembly GCA_036927795.1. Classification (NCBI taxonomy): domain Eukaryota; kingdom Viridiplantae; phylum Streptophyta; class Magnoliopsida; order Asparagales; family Iridaceae; genus Iris; species Iris macrosiphon. Next base: position 52,362,770 of record JAYESA010000012.1, on the reverse strand, counting down.
TGAACCTTGAGTCATAGCTACCGACACATGCATGTGCTAGTGAAGAGCTGAACCTTGGGTCCCCGCTGCTAATCATGGGGCTACCCATGGACCATCACATAGTTAGGGCGCATCCTAGGTTTACCTTCTTGTATACCTAACACCTGATGCCAAGATTGATTCATAAGTTATTCATATACAAATTGTGGCTAACTTGTGTATCTGCTGCAGGGATAACCGCTCGACCGGGATAAGAATTATCATATGCATATGTTATCTATCGTCTATGTTTTCTTGCATAAATTGTTAAAAAAAAACTAGACAACTAGAAAAATCACCTAATAATGCTAGCTTCACATGCTTACTTAGGGTAAATTTCTAAGATGAGTTTGGCCATGGTCGCTCACCAGTAAATATGGTAGTACTGACCCACATTTGTGGACAAATATCCAGGTACTGGACGTGAGAGCTTAGCAAGCATTCTGAATCGGCGTTAGCGCAACCTTCCTTGGGACCGTGCTCATGCTGCTTTCTTAGCTTTCCTCTCCAGTGGGCAAACTCTTTTTTTGCTAAATATTTTAATATTTTTTTGGTCCAACTAAAAGGATGTAATGTGTGGACATTGTGGCTAATTTTGGGAATATAAAAAGGGTTATAAACCTTTTAAGACATATTTTATAACTCAGTCAAGCAAGCACTTTGTAATCCAAATATTTAAGTATTCAATAAAAGAAAGTATTTTGTGTTCCTATCAATGTGTTCAACTTTGGTTCTCTGTATTTTTACTTTATGCCTATATATGTATATTTTTGTCTAACTTGTGTCTTGTGCAGGTAGTGGCCTGGTGCAAGCGCAACTTAGACTTGCACGGCATCGCGCCCAAGCGAGGACGATCGGTTCCATAGGGACCAAGCAAGGACGATCGGCCCTTATGGGATCGGGGCATGACAGGTAGTATCAGAGCATGGCTTTACGTCCTTGGCCTCTTCAAATATCGTTTTCGAAAAATGATATAAGTTTTCAAATGATTTCAAAATTCCCAAATTTCAAAAATGATTTTGAATCTATAAGAAGTAAATTAGGAGTATAATATGTCCCTAAGAGTATAAAATCCAAAGTCCCATGCAATAAGTCCATAATACATTATGAGACTAATGCAAGCTACTCTTTTTTGCAGCAAGATGACTAAAACAGGTGCTAGTAACCTTGAGATATCGCGTACAACAAGCGTGAGCGATGACCAAATTGATAGGCTGATTGCTATATTTGAGAATCAGAATAAATGGCATGCAGCCCAACAGGAATGGTTTGAAGCTCAACAGCAACGAGATGATGCTAGAACCTTTGCACAACAACAGCAGCTTGACTCGCTGACTCAGATAGTGACAATACCGGTAGCACACAATGGTGCATCAGAAATCGTCATGATACTTGTGACTACAGCGAGTGCACCTTAGGGAGCAGGCTTAGGAGAAACTAACGAGCCTCGATGTACGGCCAAGAAGTCTACCTTTAAAGGTGCTGAGTTTCTGAAGTTGAACCCTTCAGATTTTGAAGGTAGGACTGTGCCGAATAAGGTGATGGACTGGATTACAAAGTTGGAAATCTTGTTTGAGTTTGCTTCGATACCTCTAAACAAGAGGGTGGCGTGTGCAGATATATAACTGCGGTTACGTGCACATGACTGGTGGTAAATAAAGAAAGCAGATCTCGCCATCAAGCATCAGGATGTTAAGATCACTTGGAAAATGTTTAAGGATGCATTCCTTGCACAATATCTTCTGTCAGCAATAAGACAGAGAAAAGAAGATGAGTTTACCGTGCTTAAGGGAGCATGTCCGTCGAAGATTATGAGTCAGAATTCTCCAAACTTGCTAAGTTCGCTAGCTCAATGATTCCAAATGAGGGGGCCCATACACATCGGTTCATAAGAGGCTTAAACGATAATCTGAGAAAGGATGTTATAAATCGAGAGTATAAACCTTACATCCAAGCTTTCGAGGCAGCCATACAGAATGAGCATTTTATGATACAAAGTGCTCAAAAAAAGGCACCGGCTCCACAAAATCCTTCTGCTAAAAGATACCACAATGGTGGGAAAAGGCCGAAGAGAAAAGGATGATGCAGGTGAGCACCACGGGAAAGTGTGCAGCTTTTGTGGCCATCCGGGTCACACCAAAGAGTTCTATCATCACCTTAATAAGGGGTACTTTAAATGTGAACAATTAGATCATATGATCCGTGACTGTCCAACCCTTAAAGCCTTGGTAGCAAATGAGAATCAGAATCAGGCCCCTCCAGACACACCTATTGAACAAAATGATCAGACGAGAAGAGCTAGAGTGTATCAGCTGAATATAAAACGTGACTCTAGTGGGCACGATGTTGGTGAGTCTGATTCATTTAACCTCTTGATGCTTTGATCTTCGCCTACTTGATCTCTTAAGTTTTGTGGATGAAACTTCTTCTCAGTAGGATAGTATGTAATGCCCCACTCACACTATAAGAATAATTGAAAGTAGCGATGCTTGAAAATGTCGCTAAATGGACTAAAAATATTGCTAAAATAAATTTGTGACGTAATTAGCGATATTTTAATGAAGTCGCAGTTAAGCTAGTTGCTGACAGGAAATACGTCATAAAACATCGCTATAGCGACATTTTCTAGTGACGTATTCGCGTCACTAATAGTTTTCTCATTAGCGACGTTTAGCGACTCAATGTCGATTATTTAGCAACATATTTTGTGTTGCTAAATTAGTGATGTATTTAGCGACGTATTCAGCGACGTATAAAAATATTGCTAAATTTTACTAAACGATGCTAAACGATGCTAAATTTTCAGTGAAAAATAAAAAAAATGTTAAAAATTACCAATCTTCCTGCAGTTTATGAATTTTAATTATAAATAGACCCGGAGCAACCCTCCATTAAATTCTCTGGGTTCGCCAACCCCTTCGGTGGAACACTTAACACTGGTAAATTAACATATATTTAATATAAATAAAAAATACACAAACTTATAATAGTTCATAAAATAGACAGACCCAGAGCAACCCTCCATTGAATTTTCTACGTACAAAATAACACAAAAGTATATAAAATATCATAGTCACACAAAAAATATTATATAAAAGTAGCACAGTCGCACAATAACCACAATAAAAGTATATGAAATATCACAGTCTCAATTTTGAGGATATCCAATATGCTGGGACAGATACCAGTCCCTCAGATACTTCACATAAACAGCGTCTATGTGATCAATCTCACTATAGGTGCTGGGTGACTGAAACTCCCCCTCTGAGCTGGTGCCTGTCCAACAGTAGGAGGCACAACTTTCTCCTTTACAACCACTTCCAATTTAACAGTAGATGGTATCTCTTCCTCCATAACATTCACTTCCTCCTTAACGTATTGAGGTATCACTTCCTCCTTAATAGTAGGAGGTACCTCTTCCTCCTTAACATTCACTTCCTCCTTAACAATAGGAGGCATCACTTCCTCCTTAACAGTATGAGGTATCTCTCTCAAGCGACGTGTACGTGCTCGGGTCATGGGTGCCATCTGATAAGATAGATAAAAATAAAGAATATAATTGATAACAGATATAAATATATTATCTAATATTAAATATTGTGTAAATTTTAGCGATGTGAATGACCCTTCCATCTAAGGAGGTTCTGAAGTTGAGTATAGTTAGTTTCAGCCGCATCATGTTCTGTACTGTGATATTCTACCTTCTTTATAGTGTCACACCGTAATTTTAGGAAATCGTTGGGCGTCCCCTGAGCGTGACCGTCGTTCGGGCCTGGGGTTACGCCCGCACAAGGCTAGAGTAGTTTACATAACGAGCACATATTCAGAGTACATAGATAAATTGAAGCACAGATTGAAACATAGAAAAGTTCTTTTTTTATTAATAATGAACATCTATTACAAACTCTTGAACGAGTCAGCTAATTTGTCATACGGTCTTACAAAAGTGTTAACACAAAATGAGATAGCAGTCCTATACATCATATCCCTTTACTAAACTTCAAAATGATAAAGACCTCCGGGCTGGATGATGGCCTTCCTGCGGAGCTGTATTTAGTATTGGGTTGCTAGCTCATTGCTTCAAAATATAACACGATCAGGATACGCCTACAACTGGACTGGATCGGGAAAGCGACATCGGCTCCTCGCTCGGCTCTTCTTAGCGCGGGGAACCTGTTTCAACGAGGGTCAGTATATCGAAACATACTGGTGAAGGCAAGCTAACCCAACTATACCAATCAATACGTTATTTTAATGAAGCATACATATTATCGTGATTTTTTATCTTACCTTAGTTCATTTACAAGTAAGCAGCATATAGAATTTACTGAAATAAACTTTGCCACCGTTCGGTGACTTTTACCTGCCCATCTGAACTACCTGCATAATACTTACCATGCCTTCCCTGACACGAAGACACAAGTTACTTTGCAACAGGTTTAAATATACAAGGGGATCACTGGCTGGATGCCATAATGGACGAGTTATAGTCTTGGGTGAGAGTGGTATGCAACGCTAGGAACTCAAGGTGAAGCATGCCATTCCACCCGCTCGAGAGACTATCGTAAAGTTTCGTCATTGTTTTTGGCGTTTATGATTGGAGGTATGCACAGTGCCGGCAGAAACGTGAGGATACTGTAGTTTAAGAGATAGGACATGATTCATGACTTTCCGCATAGTCTCGTACTGATGAACGATAACGTGTGCATGGATGGCAGGGCGTAGACCACCTTCAAATCTTCTAACTCGACTCGTTGTATCAGGTAAATAGGCGCTAGCGAATTTGGAGAGTCGGTTGAATTCAGCGAAATACTGTTTAACTGTCATGCTGCCTTGCCTCAGTTGTATGAAATTATTCTCCATCTGACGTCATACTGGAGGGGGTATAAACTCCTCTTCAAATGCGGCACAAAAAGTCGTCCACGAGATCGCCTTCTCTCCATGGTCAAATTGAAGAGATCGTCGATGCACGTCCCACTAATCGTGAGCGTTAAGGCAGAGCTGCAGTTATGAGCATATGACGTGCTTCTCTTTGGGGACCACTAGCAGAGCGAAGTGGTCTTCAAGTTTGGACAACCAATCTAGAGCCACTATTGGGTCCTCAGTCCTATTGAATAGGGTATTGCAGACTTTCTTGAAGTGGCCAAAGTCGAAGGCAGTCATTTCCCTCATCCTTGGAATTTGAGACGTCTCAACTTCAAGCACGGGCTGCTCCACCGGAGTCACTGCTATTGTAGCGGAATGGTTGGAGGCCAAAGCCTGCACGATCTGTTGCAGGACATCTACCTGCTTTTGTTGGACTGAGAATCGGGCCTCTAGATTGCTTTTGAACTTGGCTTGGCGAGCATCATCTCTTTATCATTGTGATTCTAATATTTGCATCACCCGCTCAAGCGGATCGACTCGAGACATGCCCCGTTGGCTCCGAGAGCTTCCCGAAGTGCCCGAACTACTTTCTTGGCCTTGTATTTTATCTGGTGCTAGCGCTGAGGATTGCGCTGGTGCCATTCCTTCAAGCTAACCCAACTATACCAATCAATACGTTATTTTAATGAAGCATGCATATTATCGTGGTTTTCTATCTTGCCTTAATTCATTTACAAGTAAGCAGCATATAGAATTTACTGAAATAAACTTTGCCACCGTTCGATGACTTTTACCTGTCCGTCTGAACTACCTGCACAATACTTACCAAGCCTTCCCTGCCACGAAGACACAAGTTAGTTTACAACAGTTTTAAATATACAAGGGGTCACTGGCTGGATGCCATAATGGACGGGTTATAGTCTTGGGTGAGAGTGGTATGCACGCTAGGAACTCGAGGTAAAGCATGCCATTCCACCCGCTCGAGAGACTATCGTAAAGTTTCGTCCGGATCGGATCGGTGCCAGTATCCCAGCGACCGTCTGCAGGAACCAATGACCTTGTGCATAAGTTGTCCGTGATCGAACGATATGTTTACTAAGTTAACAGTTCATGCAGTTGTGGCAACATGAGTACAAGACAAGCAGTATCGCATGATTCATTTAGCATAGCCTTCCTGAACAATTATGTGCATACAAGATTGAAGCATGTATAGAATATTTGAAATGAACTAACATACAATAATATATCCATTCATGAGTTTCTTGACAAGCAATACAATCCAAGTATATTGTCTTTTTATCTTGACATCTTTTAGTTATTATTTGGTATCGTCTGATCGGAACAACAAGAATGCAACATTTTTAGGTGTGAAGACTTGGAAGAATGGCTAGCTAATCGGGATGGTATCCACTCACTTAGTTGGTTAGAAGGGAGAAGGAAAAAGGAGCTTCAAGACTTCGTTCGGAAGCCGCCTACTGCTCGTTCACCTGCATCCACGAACAGCTCGATCAATACCTCTTTCTCTCTTTCCATACTCAGAATTAAAATGCAGTTCAATGAACGAAAACAATAAAATCTATCAAAAACGTTCAAGAAATCTCAAGCAAATCCGAAAATCAACTCAAAGCACAAAAGCAACAAGCAACATCAAAATCTGAGGCAACAAGGATGCAGCGGAGAGGTCCCTCCTGACTCTGCCGCTAAGTCGAACCCGGGGGCACGGTCCACTGAATATGGGAATCGATTCCGAAGAAGCAAATCCATAACGAGGACGAGTTCTTGTTTCAATCTATCCTGATCTACGATACCGTCTTGTATTTCTTAGCCGCGCTTTACGATTAGGGAAAATGGGGCGCCACATATATCACACATAAAGAATCAGTTATTACTATTATATGTTATAAAGTTTTTCATTGTTTGATACTTAACTGTCCATGAACTTATAACCTTTTGTTTCAACATCATTTAGCATATTTTTATGTTATTGTTTGGGCCAATCTTATGTCAACTGTCTACTAGAATTAGTACTCAATTATACATGAAAGTAGTCAGCAGATTATTTACGGATACTAATCTATGTATCACTGAGACTGATACAACTAATACAATACGACACGGAACCTATTTTGATGGTGTCCTAGTATATTTAGGATTGTACAGGATGTGTCTGATACAAGTTTAATGTTTTTGACATGACATATCTGCCATGAGAAAACTATAATTAAGACATGACACAAATTTTTTTCTGGATAACGACTGAGAAATCAAAGTCGATAAACCAAAAAAATGGAATCAAATAAATTAAACTGCACTGAGAAAACTAAACTGGACTCCCATACCTTCTTGCTCAACTAACTCCCTCAGTAGTAATTTTGTGATGTAGGAACTACAAAAGTATACATTAAACATATGATTAGTGGACAAAATCTATGTCACAGTTTGACACGGACATGGAGTCTGTTATCAATATTTCTGAACTAGCTATGAGATCATGCCCATATATTTGCATCTTTGTAACTATTCATATATCTAAAATAAATATTTATGTGGTTAAGTTTGACTTAGGTGTTAAGTAACTTAATAAATACAAAATTATGCAAGTATATTGAGATCTTATGGCATCCTCTTCAACTAGTGAATATTTATGAACCGCATAAAGTACAAGTGTAGGACATGGCCGAGCAAGTGTGTTGTGTCACATATATGTAACTTTAGTAAGGTATTGATCTGGTTCTCTTATAATTTATAAGGTTAAGTTTTGAACAATAGTGGTAAATATTTATTTCCAAGCCTAGATGTTGATGTTACATATGTGTGTGCCATATATAGGACCATGATCACCTAATATAAGAATAGTAGAAAGCACTAATTAGCTGGCTACTGACCTTGAAAGTCATATAAGTGAGAGCAATCAACAGCCGTACAGCAAGAAGCATCGGCCACTGAGCAGTATACTCCGCAAGAAGGTGGCAAGTGAGAGTAATCAACATGAAAGAAGATCAACAACAGCAACAAATACAGTTTGTAGTGCATCAATGCACTGAGATGCAAGCAGGATACAGCAATGAGTAGTCCCAGTGAAGTTTTAGCACAGTGCAGCAAGCCAAGGCTTGCACTAGCAGTCAGTAAGAACACAGAGCATGTGTCTGTCACATGTGTATGTCGTGTCTGTCACATATGTGTCATGTCTGTCACGTATGTGTCATTTCTGTGTAAGTTTTGGGTTAGGGTTAGTGTCACGTGTGTGTGTGTGTGTCGTATTTGTGTCAGTGTCATGTCTTGTCATGTGAGAGAGAGAGAGAGAGTTAGTGTTTACCTAGAGGAGGAGGAGGGGGATGCCGGAGTAGGCCGTTGTGGAGGACGCCGGTCACCAGAGGAGGGGGGTGCGGGTTTTGAAAATTTAAAAAATTTCGACAGAAGGGGAAAATCAGAATCGATCCCTAATTATTGAAATTTAGCGACATTTAGCAACGTCAACTAATGACATCGCAAAACACGTCGCTAAATATTTAAAATATAAACGTCGCTAAATACGTCGCTAAATATCGCTAAATTATAAAATTTAGCGATGTATAGACGTCGCTAAATACGTCGCTAAATATTTAAAATATAAATGTTGCTAAATACGAAGATAAACATCGCCAAATTATAAAATCCAGCGACGTTTAGCGACCTTAGATAACTTATAGCGACTATTCTTTTAAAAAATTGAATTATAGTCACTAAACGTCGCTAAACTGCGACTTATAGCGACGTTATTCTTTGGAGTCGCTGATATTTTTAATATTAGCGACGTTTTACTTTAATGTTGCTAAAAATGTCGCTAATCTCGTAATTTTTAGTAGTGTCCGAACGGTTATTTATGGAAACCTTGCTACTTTAACTCGGTTGAGAATCGAGCCTCGGAAAAACCTTACCGCCAAATCAACACGGACGAAATGCAATGAACCCTTCAAATTGATGGAACAGTTTCTATTAAAATAAGTCCAAGAGTTTTTGTTGATTGCTTTGCTTCTTGGTTTTATGTTGCTTTATATTTTGTCTTGCTTTCGATGACTTGGTTTTCATGATTTTGCTTTTCTCTCTTGTGCGTTATTTTTGAATCGTAAGGGAAAGAGATCGAAGGATGCTAACCAAGTAATTATTGCATTTTCAGAATGCATAACCAAAGAGTGAACGTTGTATAAGGCATCCCTATCCTCTCGTTCGATTTATTTGGTGAGTGGCTTAGGCCCTTCGATGAATCCTTTAGTCTGCATGCCTAATAAAAGAATCTTTAATTCACTTATTAATGTTGCCTCAATAAAAAGATAAGTCAAAGAAATGAACTGCATGTTTCAAGTATTAGAATTATGCTCTTGCTATCAATTATGTTGCATGTTCTTCGTTCCTATGTTGTACAACCTGAATTATGGCAAGTCCCTATATTTTGAATGTGATATGTGAGATAAGAATAAGGAGATGGAAGTTGTGTGTTTGTTGTTCAGAACTGTACATTATAGTGCTATATCTGCTAGATGTTTTATGTCATGCATTGGTCTCGGACAACTTGTGCACAAGGTCTTGCCTCTCGAACGATTCCTGGGAAACTGGGAATCGCTCGGTCCGAAATATATTTTTGTTTCGCCCCAAGGATACGGCCCGCTGGGGGTCTAGTAGGACGATATGTCTATTAGTGTTGTGCGGAGTCCATGATATCACAACTGCTAGTACTCGTGTAAGTTGCTGAAGAGCTGAACCTTGAGTCACAGTGGCCACACATGCGCGTGCTAGTGAAGAGCCGAACCTTGGGTCCCCGCTGCTAATCATGGGGCTACCCATGGACCATCACATAGTCAGAGCGCATGCTAGGTTTACCTTCTTGCATACCTTACACCTGATGGCAAGATTGATTCATAAGTTATTCATATGCAAAATTATGGCTAACTTGTGTGTCAGCTGCAGGGATAATCGCTCAGCCGGGATAAGAATTATCATATGCATATGCTATCTATCGTCTATGTTTTCTTGCATGAATTATTAAAAAATCTAGACAACTAGAAAGATCACCTAATAATGCTAGCTTCACATACTTACTTAATATGGATTTCTAAGGTGAGTTTGGCCACGGTCGCTCACCAGTACATATGGTAGTACTGACCCATGTTTGTGTGAAAATATCCAGGTACTAGATGCGAGAGCTTGGCAAGCATTCTGAATCAGCATTAGCGCAACCTTCCGTGGGACCTGTCACTACCACATTTTCTAGGAAAGGATATTTTAGTCTTTTCCTATTTAATTAAATATTGTGCATGGTAAATAATTATTTGTTATATTATTTAATTATTGTTAGATGTTATTTAATTATTTTGGACTTGTATTAGTGGACCCAACTAGTTTAGTTTGGACCCATGGACCAACAAGAATTAATTAGTTAGACTTGGCCCATTTAGAAAGCCCATTCTTAAGGAGATGGATTAAATTAATTAAATCATTAGACTAGAAGCTTCCTTCCTTAATTATTTCTTCATGAGAGGCCCCAAGGGGTACATTGGACATTTCATAATTGCTTGAGGAAGGGGGTAGTGGCCGACCTATAATAGAGGGGGGGAAATTCTCTCTCCTCTCATTTTCATTCCAAATCTAGATCTAGAATTTTTCACTACCAAATTCCTTTCACTCCCATTCCATTTCCCTACCAAATTCATTCCAAATTCTTCCCAATTCATCATTAGAAAGTTGAGAAGCAAGGATCTAGAAGGAGGAAGCAAGGATCTACAAAGAGGAGCAAGGATCTACAATTTGGAAGCAATTTCATCTCAATTGGAGGTTTCATTGGGAATCCATCTCCCAATAGGTATAATTCAGTTTTTTCCCTTAAAATAGCTTCTAAATCTGAGATTTAATCATATAAAATCAACCCATATGTATGTACTATCCATAGGACTTGGTTTTATGTTCATAGGAGACCCATGGAGAAAGTTATGGTATTTTTTGTGTCAATTTTATAGGATTTTCGAATTGACATTTTGTTGTGTGTGTCAATTGATCCTATAGATCAATTGGGCATGTGCTTATGTGTTTGGGGCTAGTGTCATGTCCACAATTGGGTACATGTAGGTCGTATCCCAACAATTTGGTGATACGTGTTGTTTTGGGGGTTTTTCCTCCGACACGGGACTTTGTACATGTCGTATTTTGACACGAACACATAGATCTATATTTGACACTTTGATTTGTTCATAAATAATATTTGTGACTTATTTGTGTCCTTCGGGGTGTAATTGGTTGTGTGTTGGACTCGTGTCGCATGCGTATCCTAGATCTAGTGGGATACGGTACGATACTCTCCATTTGTGTGTGTTTATGTGTAGATCTAATTATTTATGCTTTAATTCTTGAATCATAATTAGTAAATATATATAGATGTTATATATTTATTTTAGTGTAATTATTATGATATTTATTGTAGCATAGATCTATGTATTTTTATGTGTACTAATATAATGTATAAATATATATGTAGCTTTCTTTACATGCATTTATATATGTTACAACTTATGTTAATAAAATAAATTATATATAAATGTTTTATAAAATATATTTATGTGTTTAAATGAGTAATTATATTAATTATAATTATTATATAATTAATTGTATATAAATAAATGTATTTTTATGTGTGCATTTAACCATGTTAAATTATGTACATTAGCACATGGAATGTGTATTGTAGCTTATAATATTTATTTATATGTATAGGATTATGTATATATATAAGTATATATTTATTTATTTGTTTTATATATATATATTGATTTATATATTAATATATATATTTATATATACTATTTAGCTTTGGCGACAACAGCATTTAATGACAGATACTGTCATTAAAGCAGCAGCCGCTGTAGCAGTTATTAGGACATTAATGACAGTTCTGTCATTAATACAGCGGACGGAAATAAGCGACAGCAGCAGCGACGGTCATTCTGTGACAGTCGAACTGTCACCAATAAGTGACAGCAGTGGGTTTTTATACAGCGATTTTGGCGACGGCTTTTGCAGTGACAGTTGGAACTGTCACTAAAGGGTCTGTTTATTGAAAATCAGTGTTTTAACACACTGTTTTCAGTGACAGTTAGGCAGTTTTAGTTTATATTTTATTTATGATAATTATATATATATATGTATTTATTGTGAGATATAATACTAGTATTGTATTATTTTAATTATATAATATATTAGTTTATATATAATATATTATGTATTAGAGTAAATAATATATCTATATATATATATATATCTTGAGCATTACTTTGTGTGGGTACCAAGATGGTTCAAAACAATGGTTCCTAATTGTTGTAAATTTAATATTCTATATTATATACTTTATTGTTGATATATAGGTATTGTGAGGTTTACCTTGGATTCACGTATCCGAAGATACGGTATCCTAATATTTAAGGATGTAGTTTTTATGACTTAGATCTTAGTATTTTGATCCAAGATTTTGGTGCTAGACTTGTGCAACCTAGAAATAGATAGTTGACCTTGGTTTGACCATAGTTGACTTCAGTTGACTTAGAGTTGACCACAGTTGACTTTTGACTTAGAATTGACTTATTGACCTAGAAGTTGACTAGTTTAACTTGTTCTCTTTTTGTGACCTTGTATTGATGTTGTATTCCATATCTAGGTCTTTGAGGCACCGAGTCAGACATCTGTGAGACTGTTCATTGGACTTCAGGCGAGTACATTCTCTGATAGTTTCTCATTTATGATATCCTCTATGTTCACTGTATCTAGTGTAGATATCCATGTTCTCTTGACACTATGGTTACACGGATTGGTATATCCGGATCTCATCATGAGATGTTATTCCTTGGTATATGGTGTATATGGTGCAAGTATTGTTTCATTGGTTATCTTGTACATGTACAGACACCGACTTTCGGGAGGAGTCGCTCTCTTCTTGGGGAATCTCGTGCCATAACATACCGTGGTTGGATCTATTATATCAGTTGGGGGTGGGGAGTATTAGTATAGATATGTGATCAATATCCCTATTGAATAAAGTACAGATTATAGAATAGTGTTGATCATGCACCGCACGTATGATTAGCCAGGCCGCATTGTATCTTGCCTAAGCCGATCACATGTTAAGCTAGTACTCACACACTTAGTCATTAGTATTATTGTTTCATTGGCATATTGTTCATTATTGTATTTATGTCCAATATTTTTTTATTGTATATATATCTCTTGTATCTATTGTGCATCTTGTTTATCCACAGCTATTTACTGTTACATAGTTTTTATCATTAATTAGAACTGCTGTTAGAGATGTACTCTGCTCCTTTCCTGACTAGATATATTTTTCCAGACGACACTAAGGAGTGGTACCCTACCTATTATGGACCCCAGGATATTGTGGGTTTAGATTCTGAGACCCTGGCTCAAGAGGGACTTATCCCAACTGAGACAGTTGACCCTGGAGTTGTAGCCTCGTAGTATTCTTTTGTACTGGATTTGTCTCCAGCTTATTTCTGTATTTTTTTCAGACTCATTGATGTATTATTTTAGACTCATGAGTTGTATTGTGACTATTCTATTCTTTATCTGATTCGTGCTCATTTCTATCTTAGTTCTGTGATTGAGTATACTATCATTATTGGTGGTTCATTATATTGTTAGATAGATTATCTAGACAGCGTTCTACCGTCGATTCTGCGACGTAGGTTTGGCGTTGTTTCCGACTAGTACCCTTACACCGGGTGCGGGTCGTGACAGGACCGGCTCGTGCTACTTTCTTAGCTTTCATCTCCAGTGGGCAAACTCCTCTTTTGCTAGATGTTTTAATATTTGTTTGGTCCTACTAAAAAGATGTAATGTGTGGGCATTGTGGCTAATTTTGAGAATATAAAAAGAGTTGTAAGCCTTCTAAGGCATATTTTATAACTCAGCCAAGCAAGCACTTTGTAATCCAAATCTTTAAGTATTTAATAAAAGAAAGTATTTTGTTTTCCTTTCAATATGTTCAACTTTGGTTCTCTGTTACTCTGTGCCTATATATGTATATTTTTGTCTAACTTGTGTCTTGGTACGTTGTCTGGTGCAAGCGTAATTTAGGCTTGCATGACATCGCGTCCAAGCGAGGACGATCGATTCCGTAGGGACCAAGCGAGAACGATCGGCCCTTATGGGACCGGGGTGCGACAATTAGGGCAAAGGATTCAACATTTATTTTGTCAATCTTATAATTTTACCTGAGTTACAAAGGCTAAAATTTGCCAAGGTGACGTAGTCACCACTTTTTACTTGTCTTTATCTGTGATTGGCCCTTTTGGACTAAAGTTTTTGCTGCAGGCACTCTCAGACATGGTGTCAAAACGCTTGTAGGACGTGTCAGATTTCCAACATCTGGTACCAGAGCCCTGTTCTGATAGTGTGATACCAACATCTGGTATCAAAGCTACTGGTTTTGGTTCTGGCAACTATGTCTATGGAGCAGATGAACACTCGTATGATCACCCTCACAGGGGAGAATTAGGTAATTTGGAAGCCAAGGATAGAGAATCTACTCTGGTTCAAGAACTTGCATGGTCCGTTGGAAGGCGACAACTCTAAGCCATCGGATAAAGCTGCTGAAGACTGAAAATGACTCGATCGAAAGGCCGTTAGATTCATCTGCCAATGGTTGGATGACTCAGTGTTTTACCACGTGTCTATGGAGAGTTCGACAAAAGCATTATGGGAGAAGCTGCATTCGTTGTACGAAAGAAAGATGGCTAAAAACAAGGCATTTCTGATTCGCCAACTCATCAACTCGAAGTACACGGAGGGTGCCCAAGTGGCACAACATCTGAATGAGGTTCAGGTTATTAGCAATCAGCTGTCTGCGATAAAGATGGTGATTCATGATGAGCTTCAAGCCCTTTTTTGCTTTTGAGTTCTCTGCCAAAAAGCTGTGAGACATTGTTAGTGTCGATAAGCAACTCCGCATCTGATAGAGTTGTCACGATGGAGGCAGTCAAAAGCAGCTTGTTAAACAAGGAGATCCGACGTAAGCAAGTAGAATCGTCGCAGAAGTCCGTTCCGGTGACTTCCTATGGGAAGGGAAGACCCAAGTCACAGGTGAGGACATAGGGGAGTTCTCGGGATCTTGCGATTATGGATCGCGCAAGGAGGGCTGCTATCACTGTGGCGAAAGGGGTCATAATAAGAGGATCTGCATGAAGCTCAAAGCTGAAAAGGCCAAAGGTAAAGATGATCAGGAAGATCTCACGGCTATGGATATCTCATCATCGTAGCAACTGACGCAGAGAAATCTTGTGGCATATGTCATGATGGTGATTGGGTCATGGACACAGGGGGGTATCACGCCACTCCATATATGAAGATCTTCACGTCAAACCACGGCGGCAGGTTTGGACGTGTGAAGATGGACAACAAAGGGACCGTTGTAGTTGTAGGCATCAGTGATATGCACTTGACAACGGAGCTTGGTGAGAAGCTCGTTCTCAAGGATATGCGACATGTACCGAGTCTGCGCTGCAACTTGGTTTCGGTAGGGAGGCTTAAGAAGATCTAAGAGAAAGCACGTGCTTTGCTCTTAGGACTTCGCCATCCAAGTTAGAATGAAGAAGAGATCTAATCGAGGAGTCGTCAACTTCGGTTAAAAAAATTGCTATGGGTTGATGGGCGATTTCAATTGTAATCTCTTTCTTTTCTTCTTGAGTGTGGTGAGTGGGTTGAATCTATTAAGGCAAAGGGTTCAACATTGATTTTTTCAATCTTGTAATTTCATCTGAGTTATAAAGGTTAAAATTTGTCCAGGTGACATAGTTACCGCCATATACTTATCTTTATCTATGCTTGGTGTTCGTTAGACCGGGGTTGATTATCTCAGGTGTGTTGGCCTAAAGTTTTAGGTGCGGGCACTCTCAGACACGGTGTCGGATAGCTTGCAGGACGTGTCTGATTTCCAACATGTTGAAGATGTGTAAACCCTTGATTATTCTTTTAATTATCAAACAACTACCTTTAGTTACTTATCCTAAATTATGTGTTTATCATTAATTGGGTTATCATTATTCTAGTTGGTGTTATTGTCATAATCAACTCTATTATTTATTTTCCTATTTATTAGTTAGTTGCTATTTTGGTGATCTCCTAAGTTCCTTTAAGTAACTAACTTCTCCTAAGTCCATATTCATAATCATCAGTTACAAATGATACCGTATCATGATTATCATTTTCCTATTTCCCCTAATCTCTATCCTTCCTAACTATTTTTCTTTAACTAGCTAACTCTAGTAACCACACATAATCACACAGCAATAATTTTCCCCATACACTACACACCAGCGCACACAAAACACCATTTGGAAATAAAGGTTTGTATATGCCCATTAAGAAATAAGACTAGGAAATTCTTTGAGAACTGATGCTGAAAAGGATTGTACCTGAAAACATGTGAATCTCTATATGAATCTCTCTAAAAAATAGAATATAATTATGTGCAATATCTTAATAAGGAATCCAATTATGTGCCATCTTTCATCATTATCTTTCCGTAACAATGTCAATTCTACTTCCATATTCTAAATAACATGATACTTGGTTCTTTGTTATCTTGCTTGTGAACAAAAGAGTGTATATCTTCTACTTTATAATACATGCGGCTTAAAAACGATTCGAAAGTGAGCCATTAAAGTCGTTTATAAATCCTCAACCATTTAATAAAAAAAATTCGTTTCACCGAATACCCTCTCTTTTATTCACAAATATCCATAACAAATTATAATTAAAATATAACTAAATTTTTTATCTAATCTAACAAATCATCATCATCTAAACCTTTTTCCATAAAGAATAAAATGGTAATAGAACATAAAAAGTTGTATAAAGATCTGACCAAGTTTTTATGATTGTCTCTTTCAACCAACATCACATAACCCTTTGCCAGTTCCAATCTCCTGGCCAAGATAGCTATAAATGTGATGTTTTATAGATTTGTAGTAAAAAAAAACGAAAACGAGAGCAACAATTTTAATGACCAATGGTAGAATATAAATTTGAGTAATAATCATTGAGTTGATAAAATTAAGTAGTTGAATAATGAAAATTTAATTTCATTAATCGAATACTAAGATTTTTCTATACAAATCTTTCTCACTATCCCAATGAATCATAAATTTAGAAAAAAGAGTTAGCATTGAATATGTTATCCCAATGAATAATAAATTTAAAAAAAAAGGAGGAGTAAGATGTCGATTTAAAGTATGGTGTGAATTTGGGGATAATATTCTTGGCTGTTTTAGAACTGCCAAAATTCGAACAGTTCTGTGTATATTCATATAGTCAAAATTTTGACAGTCCTGAAAAGGTAGGACTGCTAAATTTTGACAGTCATGTACATATTCAAGACTGTCAATTTTTTTAAAATTAAGACGGCTAAAATTTTGGCAGCCTAAAAACAAGGACAGAAAAAAATTTGATAGTTCAGGATAGGACTGACCCGAAGGATTGTGTTGTCATATCCGGAACTAATTTTGGTTATCTCTCGACCCTTATTGTGAACCGGTACTAGAGGTCATCCGTAATCCAGATCTTTTGTGGAATCACGTTGATCCTAAAAGGTTGCTTAATAGAGAAGGGTTATTCAAATTTGAAGTCTTGTCAACTTATCTCCATGATCAGTCCTGATCATGATATATTTGCAGTTTTGTTGTTTCTAATAACTTTTGTAGTGTCTTTAACGTGTGTTTTCTACCTTCAGTGTTCTCTGTATACCTAGCAATTTTGTTGCAAAAAGAAATTGTTCTGTCGACATCACTACAGCAATATGATTACATGTACAAGATTCTTCTTTCATGTAGGATGATTCGAAGCTTGTCGCTTTGCATCAGGCGATATAGCAGCCGAAGCAACTGCGAATAACATGATCGAACACAGCAAGGATTGACTAGCGGGATGGTCGGTTTTGCTTCTTCTGCTTTTTCAAAAAGCACCCTTCATTTCCTACTTCCATAAAAAGTCATTAAGCGCTAATTCTGCCTCTGGCTCTATATATAAATGGAAGGGAAATGAGTATGTCAAAGTATGTAATGGGCCGGTCTGGATCCGGCCCGATCAACTTCGATTTGGGCCAGTTCGGATCTGGTTAACGGACCGGCTCGAGTCTTCCGTCGATCCGGACTGGGTCGACATATCCGGCCCGCAAGTTCGGCCAGGTCGGTCGACGGGTGGGCCTGAGCAGTCCGGCCAGAACCAGTCAGGCCAGCACGGACCGGCCCAACCGCCAACCCGGTCCATCCCGATCTGATCCGAATTTTTTTTTTTCGAATATAATCGTTGTGGGATATTTTTAACCAAAATACTCCCGTTTTGGTGACAGTTTTTTGTCCTACCAAAATATTCTTCTAACAACTATATTTTGGGAGCGTAGAGGGTCATTTTGCATCCCAAAACTTCTACAAATAGGCCTAAATTTATGAAAATTAACTACACCAAAATCTCTTCCCTCTCTTACAAAATTAGAAGCAATCTAGTGTGAAGAGACTATTTACTATAATAAAAAACGATCAACCACCACAGCGATTAGAAGATCGGCAACTTCAACCCGAACCGCAATCTCAACTATCACTGCAACTAGAGTTTGAATCAAAAATTTGTCATCATTTTAGCGAAGTTTACATTGAGCGCGATACGGAAAGAAGATACTCGAATAGAGTTCTTGTTAAATGCTTGCATTGTAAAAAATGACTCAAATAGAACTATAACTGTTACAAGAAAGCTACTCAAGCATATGAAAATGTGTTTGAATATCTAGTAATCTTGTATTTTCTTTAAAAAAATGTATCATTTTTAATATATTGTATTATTGTTACATAAGTCTGGCACATAAGAATATGAAACACATAGAGAAAATAAGTCTACTAATGTACAGAAAGGAAATAAGTCTGAAAATATATCATAATACAATACGGATAGAGTCACACGGGGACAAATTCGCTAATACAAGTACTAAAAGAAAGGAAGCAATAATCTAACTAGAGCCGATATCTGCTAACTAGATATATAACAAATTCTAAAATATATTCAAAATTTAAATTATATTTAAACTAACTATATCATATTATCTAATTAAACACATATCCAAAATTCAAAAATATAACTATAACAAATCATAATTCAAATAAATTAAAATTATATCTAAAAAATTCTAATATAATTTAAAGTTTAATCTATTTTTTTAATAATATCATAGATTTGTTTTGATACGTGCAACACAAGTGAACATGACTAGTATTTGATAAAAAAAAATAAGAAAAGAAGTAAGTTATATGTCTTATTTTTTCTAAATTATCTCTTTGTTTAGTTAGGAAAACATCTTTTTATTGTAAGCAATTATTATTTTTATCTAATATCACAAATCATCGTCATCTAAACCTTTTTCCATAAAAAAAAATGGTTATAGAACATAAAAAGTTGCATAAAGATCTGACTTAGTTTTTATGATTGTCTCTTTCAACCAACATCACATAACCCTTTGTCAGTTCCAATCTCCTATCCAAGATAGCTATAAACGTGATGTTTTATAGATTTGTATTAAAAAAATGAAAACGAGAGCAACAATTTTAATGACCAATGGTAGACTATAAATTACTGAGTTGATAAAATTAAGTGGTTGAATAATGAAAATTTAATTTCATTAATCGAATACTAAGATTATCATTGGACTATATCTATGGCCTTGTTTGGTTTGCGCAATCTGGAACTTGGAAAAGGAAAGTTATTTCTTTTCTGTGTTTGGATGCGAAAGAAAATGAGCTAAAAAAAAATTGATTTTCAAGGAGAAAAAATATGGGGGAAATGATTTTCCCACTCACTCCAAGGATTTACTTTTCAATTCTCAATTATTCAATTTTTTTTCCAAATTTCTATGTCTTACAAAACAACGAAAAGAACAATTATTAAAAATTATAATTTTCTAATAAAAAGACCAAAAAAAGTAAAAAAATAAATTTCTTTTTTTCTTTTCCGTCAACTATAGGAGGCCATAATGTAAAAAAGATTTTTGTATACCAATCTTTCTCACTATCACAGCGAATTATTAAAAAAAAAAAAAATTAAGAAAGGTAGTTAACATTGAATATGTTATGGTTGGTTTTGTTTCTGCTATTAAAAAGCAGCATCAGTTGACTTGGAGATGTTGATTGTGGAAAGTCTCCTACTGATGCCAATAGGCCAACATCAACCTTTTGACTTGAGATGTTGATTGTCGAAAGTCTCCTACTGATGCCTATTGATGTTGATTGTCGAAAGTCTCCTACTGATGCCAATAGGCCAACATCAACCTTCACTTGGAAACTTCAAAGGTCTTTTAAGGAAGCTCTGTTGTGATGTTTTCCTCTTCCACAAA
>JAYESA010000012.1:52249977-52337477 GCA_036927795.1 Iris macrosiphon | reverse complement strand
TCCTCTTCTCATCTAGAGCCGTCACCGCAGCCAGAGAAGCCCAGCCAATCCATCCAAACCATCCCGACGACTCCGACCTCGCGCACTGCAGATTCCCATACGAGGCACATTCGCTCCGGAGTTGTTTTCCGTCGACTCGCTCAACCAAACGCCGTTCCGTCTTCACCGGTATGCTCACCCCTTAACCCTCTTCCATATTTGTTTAATAGTCAACCTCGAAAAACGTGTACCCCTAGGCGAAAAACAGCATCCAAAGTGGGCGCGAGCAGACCCAATTCTGGGATCGCAGAAAACTGCGGTGACCACCCATATTGCCGAGTTCGTATCTCCCACCACAGAGATCCGAATTTGGTGATTCTTTTTTATATGTGTAGAACACTTGACCTAGTTTATTTTCTGTTAAATAAACCTAGATTATTAGCTGCTGTGGACAGAATTAAATTCGTCAAAAAACTGCGCGAACCCACTTTTTCCAGATTTCTAAAAGTTGGAAAACGGAGCGCGCCCCGCCAAACGGGACCGCCCCGCCGTGTACCAAGTGTACCGAACGGTGCATGCAGTGTAACCGGACACGTAAAAATTTGTGGGGACTGATTCGGACGCGTGTGCGCGCCGAAATCAGACCGTATCCGCGGACACACCCCGTATCATAACTTTTGTGGAACTCGCACGTATTTTGTGCACGCTTATCAGATTGCGACAAAACTTGCGCCACTGGACTCGTGGTAACGTGCTGGTCCTGTGACCCAATTTTCACCCAATTTTGAGACGGTTGACCAAATCGCCAATTGGCGGGTCCCACAGTTGAATTTTGGACAAAATTGTGTTCGGCTGATCGGAATCCACATTTGGACATACCGTTGGGTTCGTATTGACATTTAGAGTTATTTGACCTATAGTTTGTCCCATTTAGAGACGATTATCCTTGGCACGCTTTTCGGTGCAAAGTGGGCCACACGTGGACCCCACTTTTGCCCGAAATTACCGTTTTGCCCCTGTATCCAAATTGGACGAAAGGGATGTGCTTTTTAGCTATTTTGCTCATTCTGGAAACGTTGGTGATATTTATTTCAGCATCCGAAGACGTTCATTCTGAGACCGTAGCTTCTGACTCTTGGTGTTGACATTGGGACACTATATTTTGCAGCTTTCTTGCCAGGCAAGATACCTTACCAAATTATTTACAGTACTTTGCATGCTATTTATATTTCTGTTTATTTATTTTATTTCTGTATAGTTCTTGCATCCTGCTTGATTATAGGATTAGAATTTTAGATCTCATCCACACTTGACTATAACTTACCTTGTTCGGTACAGTCACTTACCTATAGATTAACTTACCCTTATCCCTTGACATATTTATGTATGACTTGAGTATAGTATAAACACTACTAGGATTAGTTAGAGATTGACCATAGTATTGACCTTAGTCTTAAGAAACTAATAGAAATTCAAGGTTGGATACTAGGACAGAAACCCTCATCCTATGCTTGGATAACCAGAGTTTTACGCCAGAGACTCTTTACCCTTGTTGGCGTAAAACCCATTTGACCGTTGTTAGCATAAGAGCCAAACCCCTGCCTAGTTGGCGTAAAAGCTAAATCATGTAGAAGCTTGTCCCCTTTACGCCGCCCTTAGTCTTCCTTATCCTGCGTATGACGCATCATGCCAGCCACGTAGGTAACTGCCCTGCGCAAACCTGATGATAATAGATAACCATTGTAGAGCAACCTGATTAGGCGTAACCTAAGAATAGAATGTGAGCGTATTGTTACAGCCTTAGCTTTCCCCAGCCATGACCCAATCTTGTGCATTAAATGCAGAGATACGCCTCGAGCCCTGTGCAAAAAGGAAACAGCTTTCTGACAGGACATCTGATTTTGTCTCATCTCAAGCGTAGATGACTGGTATCCAATAAGTCACTAACGACAATCTGGATCTCCGTGTAAACCATCATCATAACCATCCCCTCGATCGTTGTGCAAGTACTTGTCAGATGTCAGGATTTATTAACTTGACTAACAAACTCATGAGTTTCTTGTACAACTTTACGCTGCACGTATGCTAGACTTTTTACGCTGGCAGATTTTACGCAACCTTTAGGCAAAACTTTACCGCAGACTTTTACGCTCAGACTTTCACCCAGACTTTTACGCGCAGATTCCTACGCACAGACTTTTTACGCGAACAGCTCTGAAGCTCTACCTTACGCTTCTCTGTTTTACGCGGATAACTCTGAAGCCTATTTTACGCCGATAGTTTGAATCCCTGACTTACGCCAAACTACTTTGGATCCCTACCTTGCGCTAGACAATTTGAAATTTTGTTTTACGCAAACAGTTTCAGATTTCTACCTTACGCCAAATTATCTTACCTCTGCATTACGCAGACAACCTCGAATCCCTACTTTATGCAAACTTCTTGGAATCTCTGTTTTAGGCGGACAACCTATAGTGTATAGTTAGATTGTAGAACTTAGAAGGCCATACCTCTTTTGGGTCAACTAGCGTCTTAGACAAGGAATTAGATTAATAACTGTAGAGATTGTAGAGTCTTGTATTTTTTGTGATTGTGAATTGTTTGAAATTTCTCGTATCATAATCTAGCGTACTTATTTACCGTACTACTTTGACTTATGTCGCTATTATAGCCTAGTTTTGCAAGCTTATTCCTTGTCAAGCTTGTTCTTGAGATATGTATTATTGGAGTACTACAGTAATACATTTCAGAATCAGTGTATTACGGTCTGATCAACCGGAATGCACTTGGTTTGCCTTCACATAACTACTTTACGTGGATTGAGATATATAGTAATTTTTAGATAGATGTACTTGTCCTCTAGATATGTCTGAGCATATCGTACCAGCTACGTAACCGTGCTGATCCGAATATGTGATTAGGGATTACCAAAATAGCATTTCAATCCACAACTGCCTTGACAATTTCCCTCGAATTCTTTAAACACCTTGAAATCCTATACTTCAAATCTATTACCTCCCCTTGAACTCTTGATTATTGTTTTCCGTCTTCCCTTATTTCGGAAAGACGAAACCTCGTCCTTAGTATAAATACAAAAGTGTATTGTTTCTGTAGCCATTTCTGTTTGTTTCTTGGGTAATTACCAAACCCTATTATTAGATATGATTGCAGTTTAAATCTGTGCTACCCTTAGAATGACCTTCGCTACCTACCTGCCTACGTTTTATTACGTTCCTGATACCTGCATCACTAAGGCAGCAAAATTTTTAATTTTTGCCTCGTAACTTGGGTCAAGTTCAGAACCCAAGTATTGTGATAAAGAATGTATCATTTTGTTGTCAGGAGTCGAAATAGATTTCACCTGGATGAACAATTGACTGACTCCTGAATGGGTAACAGCACCTATGACTAGATGGACTTGTAAGGATTAAGAATTCATATGGACCGATCCACCAAGTCAGCACTTTTCTTACCCTATAGAATTGACTAGTCTGCAGAAGCTCTAGCTATAGAGACATTATCTATTTGAGACAAATCGTAATATTGCACGGCGTACCAGTCAGCATTGTACCAGACAAGGATTCACGTGACCAGAGTTGGTGGCCAACACCATAGAGACAGTTGAGTAAATGCAAGGACACTAGCAAGCAGTGCAAGACAGACAGAAGCAGTAGGAGACCGTCATCATCGTCCCGTGGAATTCAAAGAGGACGATCATGTCTTCTTGAGGTTATCACCATTAGGCCGAGACCTGTCGTATCAAGAGCAAACTGTGGGAACCCTTGACCATCGAGAAAAAGTATTGAAGAACCAGTCTATCCCCTTGGTCCACGTAGCATGGAAGCATAGCGCGCCAGAAGAATCTACTTGGAAGCGCGAGTACGACATGCATAAACGTTTTCGAACCTATTCGTAACCCAAGATATAAATTACTTTGTTAAATTATATCTTATGCCGTCCTTGACTTCTACCATGGCTTAGTTTTAATTTCGAGGACAAAATTTTTATAAGTTGGGTAGATTGTAAACCCCCTCGACCAGATTCCAGTATTTTAGGAATATTTTTCACAATTTAGGATTTGTTGCAATATTTTAATTTATTTTGCTTACATATCCTATTGACTTGTGCACCTGTCCGTCACCTAATTATTGGAGCCTTACCCTGACTGTTATCTCCAAACAAAGTTCACATACCTCTCCTAGACGTGCTAGTCTACTATCCTGTACTTTGTGCAACTCCCAGATACTTAGTTTTGAGTCTCGTATGAGACGCACAAATCTCGTTGCAAACGCCCGTATTTAATTCCTATTTTAATACCCAGATCTGTACCCAACCCTGTTCCAATAGAGATTAGAGGCCCAACATGCACCCGTTTTGCCCAAACAAAAATACGTTATTTTTTTACACTGAGTATACTACATTTAGTGTATTGACACCGTAGAAAAATTATGGCCCTACCTGCCTCTAAATAATTAGAGAACACCGTGCGCAGTATTTATTAATTAAATAAATACGATGGCCCGTATCACCCCAAAACCAGGCCCAGTACCTGTCCAGACTCACCCCCACCCCCTCGGGACCCTCGCACAGCAATTTTTCTCAATTCTGTGAATTTTAGTAATTTCAGAAATCAGGTGTTTTTCCCAGACAATTTTGTAATTGCACAATTTCCCAAAATAGGACCTCTGCGCAATTTATGAAATTACAGGGACTTTTCTGTAAATTACCATGCGAGGTGTCACCCCCTGATTGGCCGGTGAACGTGCACCGTCCATTCCAAAAGGAGTCCAGATTCGATGTATCTTAAATATCCTAATTGTTAAATTACATTTTTACCCTTAAATAAAAATTTCCTATAAAATAAAGAAAAAGAAAATAAAATAAAATAAAAATTTAACCTAAACCTACCCCCCCCCACAGCCGCCGCCACCACCATCATCATCACCAGCACCACCTCTCCTCTCTCCCCAGCCACTCCTCCACCCCGTCTTCCGCCACCCGACCCCGGCCAGCTCCAGACCCCTCCGACTCCTCCCCACCGTGAACTCCCCCCCTGGCCGAGACCACTCCGCTCCTCCCTGCCCGAACTTCTCTCCTCCTCGACCAGATCCGGCCGCCCTCCAACACAGCACCGACACCGCCTCCACTCAGACCGACTCCGGCGAACTCAGACACGACCCAGACTCAAGTCCTAGCCAGGACACGGCTTGGACACAGTGTCCAGGACACGATAAACTCGGGCAGGACACGCGTAATTTAGCGTTCACGGAGCCCTGTTCAGGTAACGATATCTCTCTCCTTATAATTCTGATTTTAATTCCGTCAGTTATGACACGTAGGCTATGTGACCCTCTCGGTGCCCGTGCAACCCGCTCGGTGCATCGCGTCCTGTGGCGATCGCGGCACGCGATCCAAAAACAGGAAAAACAACGACCCGATTCACCCCGGAACTGGGTACGACCCGCCAAACGGGACGACTTGGTCGCACGCGGTCTTCACCGAAACGTGTGCGACGTTGATACGGACGTGTAGGAATTCAGAGAAGTTGATTTGGATGTGCGTGCACACCGGAATCAACGCGTATCCGCCGACACCGCCCCGCATCCGTCAGTTCTGGAACATGCTGCAACTTTGTGTATACACGTCGGATTGAAACGAAACTTGCGCCATTGGACTCGTAGCAATACGCTGGTCCTGTTAGCCAAGTTTGGTTCAATTCTGAGAATGTTGACAAAATCCCGTATCGTGGGCCCCACAGGCTCCACTTGACAGGCGATTTTGTGACCGGCTCATCGGAATCCGATTCTGGAAGTTCGGTTGGGTTCGTATCGACGTTCTGGACTTGTGGACACTAAGTTTGGCAAATTTGGAGACCTTTGACCCTGACACGTTTTTCGGTGCAAAGTGGGCCCACATGTGGACCCCGCTTTGACCGAAAACTGTCATTTTTGCCCCTGTGTCCAAATTGGACTTAAGGACAGGCATTTCTAGCTATTTAATATTTTCTGAGACTGTTAGTGATGTTTATTTCAGTATTCGGAGATATTTATTCTGAGGCCATAGTTCTGACTTTTGACATTTGACATCTGGATATTATATTTGCAGCTCTCCCACCAGGCAAGTATACCTTGCCTTGTTGTACCGATTACTTTCAGTTATTGATAGTTACATATTTATTTATTATATGAATGTGCGCGTCCGAGAAAACTCGGGTGCAGTCAACGAAGGCGTTGACGTTAGGATTTATATCTGACCTAGTGTCTAGTGGACCCACCTAAAGTTGTGGAGTTATTGGTATGACTTCCCAGGCCTTGACACGTATCAGTACACGTCACAGAGTGAGTTCATGTAGGGACGCATGCCTCATATTCGACTGGCCATCGGTGTGAGCAACACGTGTAACGGTATTTAGCTTAGTTATTTATTCTATGGAGACTTGCATCATTATACGAGATGTCCATGTCGTTTTCACGACTTGTATATCTCCAGTGGGCGGGGAAGATATCTAGTAGGCGTATGGGACACCCCCTTCTTGAGTCTTTTATCCTTCGTACCATGCTCCTCGGAGATGGTCGATTGTAGAGCTACCCGTGTGTCAGGGGGCATATGTCACATATACTAGCCAGTCATGACGATTGGTGAATTACGTCAGCATATGTCAAGCCTACACATTCCCATGCGTACTAGTAGGTCTTCAAATTGCATTCACTTAGATGGTTAGCACACCCCCTTATTTATTCAGTATTTATATTATGGCATGTTATTTTTATGTATCTTGCTATGTCCCTCTGAGGACCTGGTCCCCTGCCAGGTGTATATGTTCTTGCGTATTCACAGGAGCGCAGATTCCGGACAGGCTTCTCATATTCCGAGGAGATCTTCTCTTCGAGCCTCATGGAAATAAGATGTTGTTCTTACATGGTGTGTATCTGGTTCCTTTTATTATTCTATTTCGGCAGTAGATTTGTTTCCATTCTGATTGTCATTCTTAGATATCTGTATTAAGATCTAGTTACTTGGTTTTTAGTTATTCATGTATATTTGACTCTGTGGATGAGATTTAGATATAACCCTGTGACTTGTAATTAGTTTTACCACTTATGAATTATTGTTCATTATACAGCGTACGCACGTATATATGGTTTCCATATATTGGAATTGCCATATATACGGGCCAGCTGGCATGGTTACGTGACCTAGTCCTACGTATTCTGGGACTGGGGCGTGACATGAATGCTATTAATCTTGGATATTTGACAAAGTATTAACAAGTATTGCTCATGGGAACCTATAACC
The DNA here is from genome assembly GCA_036927795.1 of Iris macrosiphon. Taxonomy (NCBI): domain Eukaryota; kingdom Viridiplantae; phylum Streptophyta; class Magnoliopsida; order Asparagales; family Iridaceae; genus Iris; species Iris macrosiphon. The sequence continues at coordinate 52,330,202 of JAYESA010000012.1, read as the reverse complement.
TAACTAGGGTTTCTTTTAACGAATAGGAAGAGTTGCAAAATTAAATGAAGAAGGAGAAGAAGCGAGGTGTGATACAAATGGTGGCATTCGGTGGTGGAGGTGGTGTCCTAGCTGCTGCTGTCGTTGGTGGTGGTTGGCCGCAGTAGGGCTGATGCTGTGAGGTGGTGGCAGTGGCGGCTGATGGTGGTGGCAATGGTGGTAGTGTTGACGGAATGGTAGAGGTGGTGGTATCGACGATGGTGACTGGGGTGGTGGTACCGACGGTAGTGACAATGGTGTAGTGTTGGCTGTGGTGACAGTGGTGTTGTTATTGGCTGTGGTGGTGAGGGTGGGTGGTGGTGCTCCGGCTGCTGTCATGCCCTAGTCTCAAAATACTGAAGTACTAGCCACGTGGTAATGGCCAGCAGCATACTCCAATGGACAAACCCAATTTAATGGATCCGTTAGAGAGTACTTAAGCTGTAAAACAAATATAATGGTCTACGATACATGTCACAGTCTAATTCTAATCTCATCCACAGAAGATAAACATAATTCAAAATGTCAAACTAAACAAAAAAAATTGTTACGCCCCAGTCCCAAAATACGTAGGACTAGGTCACGTAACCATGCCAGCTGGCCCGTATATATGGCAACTCCAATATATGGAAACCATATATACGTGCGTACGCTGTATAATGAACAGTAGTTCACCAGTGGTAATATTAATCACAAGTCACAGGGTAATATCTAAATCTCATCCACAGAATATCACATATACAGGAATAACCAATAATCAGGTAACTAGATCTCAATAAACAAAAATCTAAAGAACGACAGTCGGATGGAAACAAATCCACTGCAGAAATATAATATAAAAGGAACCAGAATACACACCATAAAGAACAACATCTGACAATCACGAGGCTCGAAGAGAAGACCTCCTCGGAATAAACGTAACATGTCCGGATCTGTGCTCCTACGAATACTCAAGAAAATATACACCTGGCAGGGGACCAGGTCCTCAGAGGGACATAGCAAGATATATAAAAATGACATGCCATATTGTAAATACTGAATAAATAAATGGGGTGTGCTAACCATCTAAGTGAATGCAATTTAAAGATCTTGTAGTACGCATGGGAATGTGTGGGCTAGACATATGCTGACGTAATTCACCAATCGTCATGACTGGCTAGTATATGTGTCATATGCCCCCTGACGCAAGGGCACTCCGCAATCGTCCATCCTTGCAGAGCATGGAACGAAGGATAAAACAATAATACCCGATCCTCCTCGGAGCACGGTATCGGGAACAAGAAAACCAATACCCCATCTCCGAGCAGCATGGTAACAGGAATGCCCCATCTCCGTAGAGTATGGTATCAGGCCACAGGAATATATAAGGAGGGGGTGTCCCATACGCCTACTAAGTGTCTTTCCCGCCCAATATAGATGTACAAGTCGTGAAAATGACGTGGACACCTCCTACTATGCTGCAAGTCTCAATAAGATAAACAACTGAGCTAAATACCACTACACGTGTTGCTCACACTGATGGCCAGTCGCGCATGAGGCATGCGTCCCTACATGTACTCACTCTGTGACGTGTAATGATACGTGTCAAGGCCTGGGAAGTTATATCAATAACTTCACGACTTTAGGTGGATCTACTAGACACTAGGTCAGACACAAGTCCTAACGTCAACGCCTTCGTTGACTGCACCCGAGTCTGCTCGGACGCGCACATTTATATAATAAATAAACATGTAACTAGCAATAACTAAATTTAAACAGTACAACAAGGCAAGGTATACTTGCCTGGCAAGAGAGCTGTAAATGTAATATCCAGATGTCAAATACCAAGTGTCAGAAACTATGGCCTCAGAATGAACGTCTCCTGATGCTGAAATAAACATCACTAACAGTCTCAGAAAATATCAAATAGCTAAAAACGTCTGTCCTTAAGTCCAATTTGGACACAGGGGCAAAAATGACAGTTTTCGGTCAAAACGGGGTCCACATGTGGGCCCACTTTGCACCGAAAAACGTGTCAGGGTCAAAGGTATCCAAATTCGCCAAACTTAGTGTCAACAAGTCCAGAACGTCGATACGAACCCAACGGAATGTCCAGAACTGGATTCTGATGTGCCGATCACAAAATCGCCCGTCAAGTGGAGCCGGTGGGCCCACGATATGGGGTTTTGTCAACGTTCTCAGAATCGAACCAAACTAGGATCACAGGACCAGCGTATCGCTACGAGTCCGATGGCGAAAGTTTTGTTTCGATCCGACGTGTGTACACAAAGTTACAGCGTATTCCAGAACAGGCAGATACGGGACGGTGTCGGCGGATACGCGTTGATTCCGGTGTGCACGCACATCCAAATTAACTTCTCCGAATTTCTACACGTCCGTATCAACGTCGCGCACGTTTCGGTAAAGACCGCGTGCGACCAAGTCGTCCCGTTTGGCGGGGCGTACTCAGTTCCGGGGTGAATAGGGTCGTTGTTTTTCCTGTTTTTGGATCGCGGTTCATGATCGCCACAGGACGCGATGCTCCGAGTTGGTTGCACGGGCACCGAGATGGTTACATAGTCTACACGACGCAACTGACGAAATTGAAATCAAAAATACGAGGAGAGAGATATCGTTACCTGAACAGGGCTCCAGAAACTTGCGTTTCTCATGTCCGACACGCGTCCGACACGTGTCAGGGTCAGGGACGACTGTGTCCGTGTCCTCCCTAGGGCATCTGAACGCTGCTGGAGTCGACTGGGCTCGACGGCCGAGCTGCTCGGCTGTGTCGGCCGGAGAGGAGGGTTCGCTGGGGAAGATGACGCTGTGGGCGGAGAACTGGGAGCGGCTCGAGGCGGCGCGAGGAGGAGAGAGGGGGCAGCGGGGAAGAAGAAGGGGGAGCAGCCGGCTGGGAGAAGACGGAGCCAGCGGGAGGGAAAGAGGGGACGGCGCCGGCGAGGCGGTGCGGGGTCGACGAGTGGGGGGCAGAGTCGCTGCGGCGGGCCGCGGGGACGCACAGGCAGGGAGGAGGAGGAGATCGTGAAGGAGAAGAGGAGGAGGAGGTCTGAGGGGGCAGCGGGGAGGCGGAGGTCGGGTGGCCGGCGAGGGCGGCTCGTCGCGGTGTCGCGGGCGGAGGCCAGAGACGGCTGGAACGGGGAGAGGGAGCCGGAGGAGAAGGAGAGGAGGAAGGGGGAGTCGGCCAGCGGGGGGGGTGTCTCCGGCGGGCGGGGGAGGCTCCGGCGGGGAGCTTGCCGCCGGCGGGGAAGGGGGCTACGGGCTGTAGGGGGGGAAATAGATTTAGGATTTTTATTTTTATTTTTATTTTTCTTTTCTTTTCTTTTTATAGAAAATAATATTAATAAAATATGTAAAATATCTATAGATATTTTTAGGATATTTCTGGGATATTTTTGGGATCTTTTCGGGATATTTTCGGGATCTTTTCGGGTGGGTCCCGCGTCCAAATGGACGGCACAGGTTCACCGGCCAGTGAGGGGACTGACACCTCACACAAAATTTGCAGAAAAATCCCTGTAATTTCATAAATTGCATAAAGGTCCTATTTTGGAAAATTGCGCAATTACAAAATTGTCTGGGAAAACACCCGATTCCGAAAAATACTAAATTCACAGGATTGAAGGAAAAAGCTGTGTGAGGGTCCCGAGGGGGTGAGGGTGAGTCTGGGCAGGGACTGGGCCTGGTTTTCTTGGGTGATACGGCCATCATATTTATTAATTAATAAATAATGCGCACGGTGTTCTCTATTTATTTAGAGGCAGGTAGGGTCATAATTTTTCTACGGTGTCAATACACTAAATGTAGTATACTCAGTGTAAAAACTTAACGTATTTTTGTTTGGGCAAAACAGGTGCAGGTTGACCTCAAATCTCTAGGGGTACAGAGATGGGTAAAGAGCAGAAATTAAAATAGAAAATAAATACGGACTTTTGTAACGATATTTGTGCGTCTCAAACGAGGCTCATTTTAGCACATCTGTGAGTTGCACAAAGTTCAGGAAAATAGTCTGGCATGTCTAGGACAGGTATGTAAACTTTGTTCGGGGATAACTGTCAAGGTAAAGCTCCAGATAATTAGGTGATGGACAGGTGCACAAGTCAATAGGATATGTAAGCAAAATAAATTAATAAAATATTGCCATAAATCCTAAATTGTTAAAATAATCCTAAAAATACTGAAATCTGGTCGAGGGGGTTTACAAAAATATAATCCAACAAGTCTCAATAAAATTATCTCGGAGAACAACCAGATAATGAGTTTAGTACAGTAATCCAAGATAGACAGAAAATAGAGTACCTAAAAACAGATATAACTGAGTATATAACAAATACTCAGAAGAAATTCTCTGGCAACACCTTATCCTCTGGTACTGGTACTGCTCCAGTGTTTGCTCCTGTCCCATATAACTCGGGGTAGATCTCCTCTGCTATACTTGGGGACATAATCCAGATCCAGGTCCTCAGGAGACATAGCAAGGTACAAGTATAACTAAAGCCAAATAAAATACAGTATATAAAATATATCAACAGGGCAAACTATGTAACCAGCTATTAAAATACAAATAATAGCATTAATCATACTCAGGCTGAAACTACTAAAGGCTTTGTGTCGTGGAAACCCATAGTAGCATTTATTATCTCGAAGGGCCAGTATGTGTGCCAAAGCTCTGGTCAGAGTCTAAGGCACTCCCAGAATATCTATATATATATAACATAATCAGCCTTTAGTATGTTAAGACTCTCCCTACCCAATGTAATCTCATATCTCATGTCCATAATACGCAAGATCATGACCTCTAACTATTACATCGAGTCATAATAATATCTCTATATATGCAAGATATATGTCATGAATCCTATAAGCCTATACAGAATAACCATAAATAACTCAGAAAAGATTTTGTCACATGAATAGTGTAAGGTGTCCTATGGTATGACGTACTTGGTAAAGCAAGCACGTAAAGTATAGGATCGAGATAACAACTCTCTAAGTGACGTTACACGACTCCGCGTACGGCGTCGACACCCGAATATTATTTGGACGTTAAACAACATATCACGGTCTTAGGTTGAACAGGTACAACACAGAAATAAATCAAGCAAATAATATTAAAGCAATTACTGCAAGTTTGGCAAGGTACACTTATCTGGGGTTTGAACTCCTTCAGTTGCTCCGGTAACAGCAAAATCTTTAGGTACGCCTCCGAATGCTGAAACAAATATTATCATCACTCGCAAAAGACATAAAATATCTAGGATTGACTACCCATAAGTTTAATTTGGACACAGGAGAAGAACTAACAGTTTCTGGTCAAAGCGGGGTCCACATGGGGCCCACTTCACACCAAAAAATGTATCAGAGAAAAAGTTCTCCAAATTCATCAAACTTAGTGTTTAAGAGTCTAGAACGATGATACGAACCCAAGAGAATATCCTTAACTAGATTCCGATGAGCCGGTCACAAAATCGTCCGTTAAATAGAGCTATGGGGCCCACGATATAGGGTTTCATCAACGTTCTCAGAATCGAACCAAACTTGGGTCACAGGACCAGCGTAACACTACGAATCTGATAACGCAAGTTCATTACGAAATGACAAGCACACACAAAATTACAACGAGTGTCACAACAGGCCTGATATAGGACTTTTTGACGGATACGCATTAATTTCGGTGTGCACGCACATCCAAATTAACTTTTACAAAATATCATACGTCCGTATTGACGATACGCACCTTTCGATATAATTCGCATACGATGAAGTCACCTCGTTTAGCAGGATGCACCAAGTTTCGGGAAAATTTTAGTTTTTGAAAATCAAGTTTTGGTCAACTTCACCCACGAATAAAATACAACATGCAATAAATTAAAATAAATTAATTACAGGTTTAAAATTTGGTTATGTTATCTAATTTACTGTTTAAATAAAATTTGAAAATATTAAATAGGTTGGACGTAAAACGACCGTGAACTTTGGGTTTTAGGACAGTTTCTGAATTCCTAATTTGGGTTAATTTTTCCTGTTTTGTGTTACAGTTTGTGACTGACAAAGGACACGATATCCCAAACTAATTGTACAGGGTTCGAGAGGGTCACACAGTGAACACATCGCAATAAACCGTTCAAAAATTGACACAACACGGAAGAATAAAAACTTACCGAAACAGGGGTCGGCCGTAGTATGCTACGCGTGGACGGTGGTGGCGGCGGTGTACGTCGGTGGCGGTGGGTAGCTGCTGCTGAGGTGGTGGTCGTGGGTCGTCGGAGGGTCATCGTCGCTGGGGTAGCAGTGGCAGGTCGTCGGGGTACCGGAGTTGAGTGGCCGGAGGTGGAGAGGTGGTTATGGCGGTGGTTGTGATGGTGATGGTGGTGGTCGAGTTTATATAGGGGAGGGTGGTCGGTTACGAGGAGGTGGAGAAGTCGGAGGCGGCAGCTGGCGATAACGGTCGGGGAGTTGAACTGAGGAGCCGCCGACGGCGGGTCGGGAGATTCGAATTCTACGGTTACAGTATATTAGGGTTAACGGGTCGGGTCGGGTCAGGTTTAGATCCAAATCCATTAGGGTTAGGTTGGGTTCAGTTAGACTTGGTTCAGTTTGGATTGATTTGGTTCAAGTTGATTCAGTCTGGTTTAGTCTGGTTTAATTAAAAATGATATTTTTAGCTATTTAAAAATAGTTTTTGAGCCCAATAAATTCTAAAAAAAATTATATAATATTTAAATTATAATTTTATATTCAAAAATTTAATTTTATAATATTTTAATATTTAATTTAATTTATAAAAATATTTATCCCTGAAGAATATTTATTTTAAATAATTAAAAATTACAGAAAATACCAAACATTTATATATAAATTTTAAAAAATTTGGGTGTTTACAATCTACCCACCTTAAAAGAATTGTGTCCTTACAATTAAAAAAATAAAAAATAACCGGTCAAAAGAGATGAAGCGGTTGCAAAACATGTTTGTTGAAGCACGATACAAAGAATAAGGAATCATGAGCAAGGAGAAATCTAGAGGAAGGGTAAGGGTTAAGCATAACACATAGGGAAGGAATAAAAACTTTTTCCTAGGCAATGAGAGATAAGTAACTCAAGAGTAAATGAACTAGTTAAAACGAAGATCAACTACAGTTTATAAAAACTTGGGTACTAGATACTAATATAGACTAACAAGTTCATACTAACATAATACTAGGCTTAGGGTAGGGAATGGAGCTAACAGGCATATGCTAAAGTATTACTACGAATAGATAGCTATGATAAAACTTAAATTATACTCGTATTCACTACTCCTCGTGTCTGTGTCTCCTCCATTGTCATCGTAAAAGCCTGTCCACGTCCTTGTGGTGGTGTTCTCTGCTGTTGCTGGGCTTGCTGGAAGAGTGCTGCTCGTGATGCCAAGGGTGGCCTCGGCTGATATCCTCCCGGTGCTGGTAAGGCTTATCAGTTTACTATCGGTCCTCCTTCTCGACGCTCAGGGAAATCCCTTACCGAATGCTGACTGGATCCGCATGATAAACATAATCCCAATTTAAGTCTACACTCCCTCTCAATATGGCCTACCTTGCCATAGTAGTGACAAGTGGTGTCACGCCCCAATCTTCCACAGGCAAATCGGCCGTTCCTGCTAGGCGGGAATCACCCTCGCCAGCGCTCCCGCGGAACGATCGCTTGACCCATCCGGGCGTGATGCCGCACGAGCGTGAGCCACGCCCGTGCAAGGCCGTGATTCATTTGCTGGCGGTAAGAGTTCTAATCCACAGAGTCGCATAGATTGTTCGAGTGCAGCGGAGTCATGAACGCATAGGCGATCGGTAACAGATTCACTGAGTCGACAATATAGCGGAAGCATTGAAACACAAGGTAAAATAAAGCAACCTCTTTTATTGATATGAACAAGTGTTACAGGCGGCGTATAGCCAAGATTACAAGTCGCTCAAGCCTCTCTCTCTGAAATAGTAAAATTGTGCCAAATGGCTACAATTGTGGATTGATTGTGTAGGCGATGTTCAGGCGATGTTCAGGCGAGTTCCAATATTATGTCTTGTATATGTGCTTCAGTTCCGGACGCGCCGTTGCTTCGGAGTGATCTCCATGCCTTAGCACGCACGAAGGAGGCATCCGCACCGAACGAGGTTCTCCCGCACCCTGCATACAAACTGGTGGATTATTAGTACATTGAATGCACTGGTGGGGAAGGTACTCGCTCGCTCGACAAATCCAAACACGTAATACATATTCCGTGCACAACTATAAGTTGTCTTTCTAGTTGCCTTAGGATCAGTTTCATGCAAATATTGAATAGCCTAACTCGTGTGGTAGTGCACCGTGCGACAAGAGAGAAAATACGGCGAGACTTACCAACTTACCATCTTCTTCCCTGTCCAAGGCAAACATTTAGGCAAACATTATTAATTCAAGCACGAGCAAGTATAAACATTCAGGGGCATAGCATATGCAAATACGAGGGTCATTTTAACATGATCATTCAGGTGTTCAGTTGTTTATTTGATGCGATGCAGTGACTCGCACGCGGACAGCCGCTAAGCGAGGATGACTTATCTATATTAACATGTGTCGCTGGCATAGCCATAAAGGACCGTTTATAGTCTTGAACAAGGATGGAAAGCAACACAGATTCGTTGTTGGCTGCAGACCATCATGTCCAGATGCGTGAGACTATCGTGCAGTTCCATCCGGATCGGAACGGTCCCAGTGCCCCGGTGACCGCCCATGGAACCGAATGACCTTGTTTCCAAGTTGTCCGCGACATGCAGGTCAGGGCCATTCCAAATCCATAATTTGATATGATAATCCATGATTCGTGATCTGAACTGAGCGTTTGCTCAAAGAGCTGAGATTCCTGGATTCGTTAACATGATTCTCAGTTCATATTGATGTGATTATTATTCAGTTGCACATGACATGATTCTCGTTCAGTATTCGTTTGCCCTGATGTGTGCCCCTGGTTCGAGGATTGCCTTGGCGACCCAATGGTCCCGGATACTTGCAGGTTCATTCAGGCACGGAACGACTACGTAGTAGTCTCCCAGGGTTTGGATGAAAACATGGCAACATTATAAGCAGACAAGCATGCGTTTCTAAGAAACATAAGTAAACACGTTTGCTCGGACCCGAAGGTAAGCTGAGAGATAAAGCCGTTAGGGACTTAGCATGCGAGGGTCCGAATATAAGCATTATTTCAATTTCTATGTTCTAGCATAAGCAATATGAGTTGGAATTATTCCCTTAGCTAGGTGTGTTGGATTCATTAGCATGCAGGGGGTGAATCACCTAGCGACTAGCATGAATATTCCAGATTTTATGTGTGCTGGCTAAGCAAAGACAAGTTCACCGTAACGACCCACCTTAGCGATGATTCGCCTCGGTAGAGCGATACGTCAACCGAGCCTCTGAAAGCCTAATCCGAGATTCCTGTAGGGACAAGTCTGGATATCCTTTGCTTCTCGTTTGAGACAAAGCGGGTCGGGACAGTTGCACTTTTGCCGTTTGAGTCGGCAGTCCGCTAGAACGGAACAGGGTGTTACATCCTACCCAACTCAGAAAAAGTCTCGTCCTCGAGACTTACTGAGGACAAGCAGTAATCTAGGGTTGAGGCAATCCTAGACAAGTCGTTGTACTTGTTCATTTGGATATTCACTTACACAAGCGTCAAAATCAGCATATCGTTAGACTGGATCGTGCGCACTTTCGAAGTGCACTTCTAGCGTGAGCACGTCAACCAGCTTAGTGATAGCGAAGTCTTAGCACTCGAGTTTCATATTTTTTTCTTTAGTCTTGGATGGTGCACTAGTTCAAGGTGTCCCTCGAATAGATGCATTCAACCAAACTTAGAGTTAGTAAAATCGGACAAGCTACTAGCGATACTCTCAAGGGTTCGCACAGGTTGACACAAAGGCCACTCGCAGCACACAATCATACAAGCAAGCATATCATTCAAAACGTATTTTGAAAGTATTTAGACTTATTGTTGGAACATCCCATCGAGGCATTGAGAGAGAGCGTGCACAGAACCCACGAACGAGCTTTCGAAATAGAGATATCGAATCGAAGTCCAAAGGCATAGAAGCCAGGCTCTGATACCAACATGTCATGCCCCGATCTCCCGCAGGCAAATCGGCCGTTCCTGCTAGGCCGGAATCACCCTCGCCAGCGCTCCCGCGGAACGATTGCTTGACCCATCCGGGCGTGATGCCGCACGAGCGTGAGCCACGTCCGTGCAAGGTCGTGATTCATTTGCTGGTGGTAAGAGTTCTAATCCATAGAGTCGTACAGATTGTCCGAGTGCAGCGGAGTCATGAACGCATAGGCGATCGATAACAGGTTCACTGAGTCGACAATATAGCGGAAGCATTGAAACACAAGTTGAAGTAAAGCAAGCTCTTTTATTGATATGAACAAGTGTTACAGGCGGCGTATAGCCCAGATTACAAGTCGCTCAAGCCTCTCTCTCTGAAACAGTAAAATTGTGCCAAATGGCTATAATTGTGGATTGATTGTGTAGGCGATGTTCAGGCGAGTTCCAACATTATGTCTTGTATATATGCTTCAGTTCCGGACGCGCCGTTGCTTCGAAGTGATCTCCATGCCTTAGCACGCACGAAGAAGGCATCCGCACCGAATGAGGTTCTCCCGCACCCTGCATACAAACTGGTGGATTATCAGTATATTGAATGCACTGGTGGGGAAGCTACTCGCCCGCTCGACAAATCCAAACACGTAATACATGTTCCGTGCACAACTATTAAGTTGTCTTTCTAGTTGCCTTAGGATCAGTTTCACGCAAATATTGAATAGCCTAACTCGTGTGGCAGTGCGTCGTACGACAAAAGAGGAAACACGGCGAGACTTACCAACTTACCATCTTCTTCCCTGTCCAAGGCAAACATTTAGGCAAACATTATTAATTCAAGCACGAGCAAGTATAAACATTCAGGGTCATAGCATATGCAAACACGAGGGTCGTTTTAACATGATCATTTAGGTGTTCAGTTGTTCATTTGATGCGATGCAGTGACTCATACGCGGACAGCCGCTAAGCGAGGATGACTTATCTATATTAACATGTGTCGCTGGCATAGCCATAAAGGACCGTTTATAGTCTTGAACAAGGATGGAAAGCAACAAAAATTCGTTATTGGCTGCAGACCATCATGTCCAGATGCGTGAGACTATCGTGCAGTTCCATCTGGATCGGAACGGTCCCAGTGCCCCGGTGACCGCCCGTGGAACCGAATGACCTTGTTTCCAAGTTGTCCGCGACATGCAGGTCAGGGCCATTCCAAATCCATAACTTGATATGATAATCCATGATTCATGATCTGAACTGAGCGTTTGCTCAAAGAGCTAAGATTCGTGGATTCGTTAACATGATTCTTAGTTCAGATTGATATGATTATCATTCAGTTGCACGTGACATGATTCCCGTTCAGTATTCGTTTGCCCTAATGTGTGCCCCTGGTTCGTGGATTGCCTTGGCGACCCAACGGTCCCGGATACTTGCAGGTTCATTCAGGCACGGAACGACTACGTAGTAGTCTCCCGGGGTTTGGATAAAAATATGGCAATATTACAAGCAGACGAGTATGCGTTTCTAAGGAACATAAGTAAACACGTTTGCTCGGACCCGAAGGTAAGCCGAGAGATGAAGCCGTTAGGAACTTAGCATGCGAGGGTCCGAATATAAGCAGTATTTCAATTAACATGTTCTAGCATAAGCAATATGAGTTGGGATTATTCCCTTAGCTAGGTGCGTTGGATTCATTAGCATGCAGGGGGTGAATCACCTAGCGACTAGCATGGATATTCCAGATTTTATGTGTGCTGGCTAAGCAAAGACAAGTTCACCGTAGCCACCCACCTTAGCGATGATTCACCTCGGTAGAGCGATACGTCAAGCGAGCCTCTGAAAGCCTAATCGGAATTCCTATAGGGACAAGTCTGGATATCCTTTGCTTCTCGTTTGAGGTAAAGCGGGTCGGGACAGTTGCACTTTTGCCGTTTGAGTCGGCAGTCCGCTAGAACGGAACGAGGTGTTACAAGTGGGAAGGACTAGGGATTATGATACTGCTCTCTGTGGTGGTTTCATCTAGGGTCACTTTGCAGAATCTCCGTGTAATGCTCTGGTTGGTGCTGGTATGAATGGTTATTTTAGGTTGGACTTTCTCCTGGTAACGCGCTCCATACGTCGGACTGCAGCAAGGACGCCCGAGTAAGAAGTAGGTGTAACAGAACCAATCTGTCTCTGTAGCTCAAAGTTAAGTCCGTCGAAGAACTTCTCCACCTTTTTCTCTTCTGTCGGGATCAGAATAGGGGCAAAGCGACTAAAATGGATGAACTCCGCATTATACTCTTCTATTATCATATTGTCTTGAGTGAGGGGATTAAACTTGTACAAAAGTTTTGTTCAAGCAATAAATAGAATGTACATCTCCTGAAAGAGTTTAGAGAACTCCTTCCAAGTGGCTCAGTCTGGTCCGAGCCATGTCTTCTTAGATAGCCACCAGTGATGTGCATTTTCCGTCAACTGCATCCTGACGGCAGTCATCTAACGCTCCCTTGGAAGCTCAGTTGCTTCCAATTGGTGTTGAGTATTTGTGAGCCACTCATGAACTTCAGTGGGCTCCTCCTTGCCTAAAAAGGTATGGGGCTTCAGCTGACAAAAATCGGTGATAGATCCCATCGATGGTCGTCTAGCTGGTGGGTTCACCTGCTCCAGTGCGGTCACTATACTATTTCTCAGGTTCTCTGCCTCATGACGCTAAGCCTCTTGATGAATCTGCTGTTGAGCTTGCATCGTTGCATAGAATATTTAGAATGTCTTCTAACCATCTATAGCCTGTCCTAATGAAAAATGGGCATCGGTGGAGTAAACTACGGTGGTGGTGGAATGTCGTCTCGCTGGAACCTCGAGGCGTGTTGATCTGTTTGACTGCTTTGGTAAGTGGAGGGATCTCCACTTAATGGCGTTACTCCATTATCGTAGGTGACAACTACAACTTATGGTATTTCTATGGGAGTCTCATTGCTTGCTTGTGGATCCATTACTCTGCATCCAAAATAAACTATAAGAGGCACACAGAGGAATTAAGGCAGGATGCAAGTCAAGAAATTATTTGAAGTTGATATAGAGGACAAGAATGAATCAATCAAGTGGATGAGATCCTATAATTTATCCTAATCGCAGGCTTGCTTGGTCCCTTAGTTGAAACCAAATCAACATAGTCGTTGACCTACATGGGCCACCACAAAAACTATGTCACACTCCTATCCTAAAATACCGAGGGACTAGCCACGTGGCAATGGCCAGCAGCACACTCTAATGGGCAAACCCAATTTAATAGACCTGTTAGAGTGTACTTAAACTGTAATGGTCTATGATACATGTCACAGTCTAATTCTAATCTCATCCATAGAAGATAAAAATAATTCAAAATATCAAACTAAACAAAGAGAAATATAATCCAACAAGTCTCAATAAAAATGTCTCGGGAAACAACCCGCTAATGAGTTTAGTACAATAATCCAAGAGACAGAAAATAGAGTATCTAAAAAAATATATAACTGAGTATATAACAAATAATCAAAAGAAATCCTTTGTCAACACCTCATCCTCTGGTGCTGGTACTGCTCTAGTGTCTTCTCCTGTCCCGTATACCTCTAGTTCGATCTCTTCTGCCATACCTGGGGACATAATCCGGATCCAGGTTCTCAGGAGAAAAAGCAAGGTACATGAATAACTTAAGCTAAATAAAATATAGTATATAAAATATATCAACAGGACAAACTATGTAACCAGCTATGTGAAATACAAATGAGAGCATTAATCATACTCAGGCTGAAACTACTATATGCTTTGTGTCGGGAAAACCCATAGTAGTTTTTATTATCTCGAAGGGCCAGTACGTATGCCAAATCTCTGGTCAGAGTCTAAGGTACTCCCAGAATATATATATATATATATATATATATATATATATATATATATATATATATATATATATATATATATATAACATAATCAGCCTTTAATATGGTAAGACTCTTTCCACCCAATATGACCTCATGTCTCATGTCCATAACACGCAAGATCATGACCTCTAACTATTACAGTGAGTCATAATGATATCTCAATATATGCAAGATCTATGTCATGAATCCTATAAGCCTATGCAAAATCACCATAAAGAACTCAGGAAAGGTTTTGTCACATGAATAATGTCAGGTGTCCTATGGTATGACATACTTGGTAAAGCAAGCACGTAAAGTATATGATCAAGATAAAAACTCTCAAAGTGACGTTACACGACTCCGTGTACAGCGTCGACACCCGAATATATTCGAACGTTAAGCAATGTCTCACAATACTAGGTTGAACAGATACATCATAGAAATAAATCAAGCAAATAATGTTAAGACAATTACTGCAAGTTTGGCAAGGTACACTTGCCTGGGGTTTGAACTCCTCCAGTTGCTTCGGTAACAGTAAAATCTTCAAGTACGCCTCCGGATACTAAAACAAATATTACCATCACTCTCAGAAGATATGAAATAGCTAGGATTGACCATCCATAAGTCCGATTTGGAACAGGGGCAGAATTGACAATTTCTGGTTAAATCGGGGTCAACATGTGGCCCACTTCGCACCAAAAAATATGCCAGAGAAAAATTCTCCAAATTTATCAAACTTAGTGTCTACGAGTCCAGAACGATGGTACAAATCTAACAAAATATCCAAAACTAGATTTAGATGAGCCGGTCACAATAATACGGGATTTCGTCAACGTTCTCAGAATCGAACCAAACTTGGGTCACATGACTAGCGTAACGCTACTAATACGATGGCGTAAGTTTTGTTACAAAATGACAAGCACACACAAAGTTACAATGAGTGTCAAAATAGGCCTGATATGGGACTTTTTGACGAATACACGTTGATTTCGGTGTGCACGCACATTCAAATCAACTTCTGTAAAATCTCACTCGTCCGCATTGATGATACGCGCCTTTTGATATAATTTGTACACGATGAAGTTGTCTCGTTTAGCGGAACGTATCCAGTTTCTGGAAAATTTTAGATTTTGAAAACCAAGTTTTGGTCAATTTTACCCGCGAATAAAACACAATATGCAATAAATTAAAATAAACTAATTACATGATTTAAAACTTGGTTATGTTATCTAATTTACTATTTAAATAAATTTTGAAAATATTAAATAGGTTGGACGTAAAACAGTCGTGAACTTGAGATTTTGGGACAGTTTCTGAATTCCTAATTTGGGTTAATTTTCCCTGTTCTGCATTACAGTGTACGACCGATACAGGATACGATATCCCAAACTAATTGTACAAGGTTCGAGAGGGTTACATAGCGAACATATCATAATAAGCCGTTCAAAAATTGACATAGCACAGAAGAAAAAAAACTCACCGGAACAGGGGTCGGCCGCGGTATGCTACGCGTGGATGGTGGTGACGACGATGCACGTCATCGACGGTGGCGACGGGTAGCTGCTGCTGAGATGGTGGTCGTGGGTCATTATCACCGGGTAGCAGCGGTCGATCGTCGGGGTACCGTAGTTGAGTGGCCAGAGTTGGAGAAGTGGTGATGGCGGTGGTTGTGATGGTGATGGTGGTGGTCGAGTCTATATAGGGGAGGGCGGTCGGTTACGAAGAGGTGGAAAGGTCAAATGTGGCGGTCGGCGGTAACGGTTGGGGGATTTGAACTAAGGAGTCACCGGCGGCGGGGTCGCAACGGCAGAAAATTCGGTAGGTCGGGGGATTCAAATTCTACGGTTATAGTATATTAGGGTTAACGGGTCGGGTCGGGTTGGCTGGTATGGGTCAGGTCTAGATCGAATCCATTAGGGTTTGGTTGGGTTTAGTTGGGTTAGGTTCAGTTTAGTTTGGTTTGGTTTGGTTCAAGTTGGTTCAGTCTGGTTAGTCTCGTTTAATTAAAAATAATATTTTTACCTATTTAAAAATAGTTTTTGAGCCCAATAAATTTAAGAAAAATTATATAATATCTAAAATATAATTTTACACTCAAAAATATATTTTTTACAATATTTTAGTATTTAATTTAATTCACAAAAATATTTATCCCTGAAGAACATTTATTTTAAATAATTAAAAATTACAAAAAAATCCTAAAAATTTATATTTAAATTTTAAAAAATTTGGGTGTTTACAACTGCTGTTATGAAAGTAGATGGTAGAGTGGCTCAGTGGTGGTGATAGGAATGATGCTCTACGGTGGTGATGGTAGTGGTGCTTGACGGTGATGATAGCTGTTATGGTGGGGAGGGTGATGCTCAGTGGTGGTGATGGTAGTGGTATTCGGCAGTGTTGATGGCTGCTACGGTGGGGAGGGTGATGCTCGATGGTGATGGTAGTTGCATGGTGGCTGGAGGGTGGTGAGGAAGAAGAAGAAGATGAAGATGAAGAAAAATAGAGGTGAAGAAGAAGAAGAATGGAGAATGGGAAGGAGGAAGAAGAATAGTGGGAAGGAGGTTCGGTTGAGAGAGGGAGGGGAGGAGAGAGAGCGAGAGAGAGAGAGTAAGGTGAGTGAAGAATGCATTTTCTGGGGGATTAGGCCCAGCCATATGGGGATTGGTGTGTGTGTGTGTGTGTGTGTGTGTGTGTTAAAATAGGGGGAATGAGTGGTTGTAATGGTGGGAGGTTTAAATCAAGGGCTATGATTAAAAGTAGGATGAATAGTACTATGTAAGGGTGAGGGTATAGTGAGTGACCGGTCATATGACCAAGGAATGGGGCTCTTTATTTAGTTTTATCCAATAGGAGTTTGACACCTAGCAACCCTTTTACATTTGAGTCCCTTAAACTTTAGAGTTTACAAATAAAGAAAAAAGAGTAAGAATTTGATGTAAAAAATTGGTGTTTGATATTTTGTAGGATGGAGAGGGTGTTGGATATTTTGTATGAGCCTCATGATTGGGTGTGAGGGTTAAGTTGGAGTTAAGTTCAGTCGGTTTCACCAATTCAAATAAAATTTCTGTCATATGTATTCTTAAATAAAATGGGAGTAGATGGGGTCTCAATTGGGAGTGACACAAATATCATGGACGTTGTAGGCTTGGTGTTAGTCTTGGGCCCTTTAATTGGTTAGGCAAAACGGATTGAGTTTGTGTCCCCAAATCGATGGCAATGACATAGGTATAAGGCAAAGGACTAAAGAAATGATTTTTGTGACTGAAAAGTTATGAAATTAAAATAGAGCACGAGGGAGTATGTTTGTGAGTGACAGAAATATCCAGTGCCTAGGTTGGCTTGTCAGATCAAGAGTGCAAATATTTTTTGAAAAGTAAAGGCTATTATTGTGCTCCAATATTGTAGCAACGGTTAGGTGCACCAAGAGTTTAAAATAAAGAACCAGTCTACATAACCTTATTTTCTAATCCTTAGATAACCTGAAGCTAAACCAAAATTCTTACCAAATCCAGTCTACCTAAATATTTGTTGAGGGTGTTTACATCCTTCCCAACTTAGAAGAATTTTATCCCCGGAATTAAAAGTAAAGCACGAATAAGAGTTGCGAGAATTAAAAAGTTAACAGGCAACTGAAATACTGTACGTAAATTCGTCCCTTGGTCCTCAAATAAATACAAAAAATATTGTCGAATGGAATCCTCGTGCAGCCAGGTAGACTCGTCCGGCGAATGTTGCTTCCATGCAACCCTGACCAGTCGATTAGTCTGCCCCTCAAAACTTTCTCACTGCGATCGAGTATCCCTACTAGCTGCTCCACATATGATAAACTGGGCCCGATCATAATCTTTGAATGATCGAGCACGTGGCTAGGGTCTGCCACATATCTTTTCAACTGTGATGCATAAAATATGCAGTGCACGTCTTCTAATAACAGAGGCAATACAAGACGATAAGCCACTTCGCCAACAAGCTCCAAGAAGTTAAAAGGTTCGATGTACCTCGGACTTAGCTTGCTTCTACCCCCAAATCTGATGGTATCGCGAGTAGGCAATATCTTCAAAAATACATGATCACCTTTCTTGAATTCCAAAGGTCTACGGTGCACATATGCCTAATGCTTCTGCCTATTATGTGTTGCGCACAGGTGGCTCTGAATCTGCTTCACTTTCTCCACTGTCTGTCACCAACTCTAGAACAAGTATCTAACACTCTCCCACGCCACTCCAACATATCGATAACCTACACTTTCTACCGTACAGTGCCTTAAAAGGTGCCATCTATATGTTTTCTTGGTAACTGTTGTTGTAGGAGAATTCTACCAAATGTAGATGGTCATCCCAAGATCCTCCAAAGTCGATCATGCACGCTCTAAATATATCCTCTAGTATCTGAATCGTATGCTCTGACTGACCATCAGTCTGTGGATGATATACAGTACTGAACTTGAGGAGAGTTCCTAGACTTTTCTGCATACTCGGCCAAAAATATGACGTAAATCTGGAATCTTGATCCGATACAATACTGAAAGGCACTTCATGTAGTTGTACTATCTATCTCATGTACATATTAGCCAATATCTTTGTGGACTGCCCAAATTATAAGGGTAAGAAATACACCGACTTAGTGAGTCAGCCTACGATAACCCAGACTATATCCTTCCTGTTAGGGGTCCTCAAAAATCCCATGACAAAGTCTATGGTAATGTGCTCCCACTTCCACTCAGGAATGGAAAGCGGCTATAATAGTCCTGCAGTCCTCTGATGTTCAGTCTTGACTTGCTGACAGACAAAATATCTCGCCATAAATTTTACAATCTTTCTATTCATCCCATGCACCAGTAGTGTTGTCTCAAATCTCGGTACATCTTCGTACCCCCGGGATAAATAAAAAAAATTGAACTATGGGCCTCGGTCATCAACTCCTGGCGTATCTCGCGACACGAAACATATAGGCAATCTCCATACCTCAATGTTCCATCTTCGTGAATCCGGAGTCCCGTCTGCATGCCGGCCTCTGTCCTCTCTCGCAGTCGCTGAAATCTCGTATCGGTAGACAAGGCTTGTCACGCCCCAGTCCCAAAATACGTAGGACCAGGAACACGTGAGCATGCCAGCCGTATGTATATGACAACTCCAATATATGGATACCATAATACACACGTACGCTGTAATATGAATATAAACCCACATGTGGTATAAAATGTATCACAAGTTACAGGGTATAATCTAAATCTCATCCACGAAAATTAATATATAAATATATAACCAGTATCTATGAAACTAGATCTCATTGTAAGTATCTAAGGATGATAGTTGGATGGAAACAAATCCACTACCAACTCGAATGGAAAAGTACAACACAACAAACACAATATAAGAATACCAGCTAACCATCACGGGCTCGAAGAGTAGACATCCTCGAAACATATATAACCATCCAAATCTGCGCTCCTACAAATACTCAAGAACAGATACACCTGGCAGGGGACCAGGTCCTCAGAGGGACGTAACAAGATACAGAACAGGAAGCCAATTTAAATACAGTAAACATGCATATAATTTAAAAATAAATAAGTACGCTATAAAAGACAATCTATATGAATGCAAATGAGGATAATTTTTCGACGTATGAGCAAGGGTAGGCTACTCGATCTAATCCTCACAACTCATACCCTCGTCAGTGGACATCATCAGCCGACATACCTCTGGGGTAGCGACCCTCAGACTCTATCAATCGACATACCTCAGGGGTAGCGACCATCGGATACGACCATCATAGTGCGTGCTAGTTACTACGGTTTACCAGAGTGGTTAAAAGCCTATACGCCTTATAATTGTCCTCTCATGATACTAAGTGGCAAGTGTGTGTCAACATATCTAATATATAGTAATGACTGAAAGAAACTACACATGCAATAAATAAATATAAATACAATAAATATACAGAAATATACTAAGCATGCAAAATACTGTAAGCAATTTGGCAAGGTAACTTGCCTGGTAAGAAAGCTGCATGTCCAGAAGTCAAGCACACAGGATCAGAAGCTATGGCCTCAGAACAAATGTCTCCGGATTCTGAAATAGATGTCACCAACATTTCTAGAATAAGCAAAATAGCTAAAAAGTACTTCCCTTTTGTCCAATTTGGACACAGGAGCAAAATAGTAATTTCGTGTCAAAGCGGGGTCCACGTGTGGCCCACTTTGTACCAAAAAATATGCCAAGAGTAACAGTCTCTAAATGGGACAAATTATAGGTCAAATAAACTCTAGATGTCAATACGAACCCAACGGTATGTCCAAATGTGAATTCTGATGAGCCGGACATAATTTTGCCCAAAAAATCAACTGTGGGGCCCGCCAATTGGCGACTTAGTCAACCGTCTCAGAATTACGTGAAAATTGGGTCACAGGACCAGCGCGTTACCACGAGTCCAGTGGCACAAGTTTTGTTGAAATCTGACGAGCGTGCACAAAATGCGCGCGACTTCCATAAAATTTGTGGCACGGGGTGTGTCCGTGGATACGGACTGATCCCGGCGCACACACGTGTCCGAATCAGTTTTTGTAAATTTTTACGTGTCCGATTACGCTGCGTGCACCATTCGGTACACTTGGTACATGACGAGGCAGTCCCGTTTGGCGGGACGTGCTCCGTTTCATAACTTTTGGAAATCTGGAAAAGTGGGTTCGCAGGATTTTCCAACGAATTTAATTCCGTCTACAGTAGTTAATAATCTAAGATTATTTAACAAAAATTAAACTAGGTCAAGTGGTCTACGTATACCAAAAAGAATCATCGAATTCGGATCTCTGTGGTGGGAGATACGAACTCGGAGACATGGGTGGTCACCGCAGTTTTCTACGATCCCAGAATTCTGTCTGCTTGTGCCAACTTTGACGCTATTTTTGCCTAGAGTTTCATATTATTTGAGGTCTACTAGCACACATATATGGAAGAGGATTAAGGGTTGAGTATACCTGTGAAGACGGGGTAGCGTTTGGTTGAGCGAGTCGACGGAAAGCAACTCCGGAACAAAGGTACCTCGTGTGGGACTCTGTAGTGCGCGGGGTCGCGGTCGTCGGGATTGGTTTGGATGGCCTGGCGGGGTTCTCTGGCTGCGGTGGCGGCTCTCTCTAGGTCTAGATGAGAAGAGGAGGGTTTGGATGATTAGGTTAGGGTTTTATAAATAGAATATATATATATATATATATATATATATATATATATATATATATATATATATATATATATATATATATATTAGAAGAGAAGGGGGGTTGAGTCGGGCCAAGGGGGTCGGGTTCTAATGCAAATGAGTGGTGCTGTGGTTCTATACTAAGGCCGACTGCAATTTAGCAATTTGCTAAAGGGGGGGTTGCTTGGAATTGCTAGGAAGGAACCAGCGGCTTGCTTGCTGCATGGAATTGGTAATAGTTAAGGAATAGTATTAGTATTATATTAGTTTATTAGTATTAGTATTATATTATTATTAGTTTATTCTTTTCTTTTCTTTTCTTTTCTTTTCTTTTCTTTTCCTTTTTCTTTTTAAATATATATATATGCATATATATATATATATATATATATATATATATATATATATATATACTCATAAGAAAATTATAGATTATAATAATGCATACTATTAAGCTAGCAACTGCTCAAGGGGTCTCCTACATGAAATAAATTCTGAAAAAATTTCTGATGGTCCCATAAATCCTCTAAGTGCCCTAATACCTAAAATAAAAATTATTAAAAATCTATTTCTCCTAATTAGCCACTAATTACTATAATTAAATTAATAATTAATAATTAAAAGAAGGTATATACGATTTCTAGGAATAGGGATTTTATATTCTACCCAACTTATGAAAATTTTGTCCTCGAAATTAAAATTAAGCCACTGTAGAAAGTCAATGATGGTATAAGATTTACATTGTTTAAAATGCAAGGCTAGGTTTAAAGGGGTGGGCGATGTTGCGCTTTGCACATCCCGAAAAAAATTTATGAGAAAATTCACATGAGCAAAAAAATAGGTTTCTTCATGTGTCATGTCCAATGGTGTGGACACCTAAATGCTCTTTTGCATAAAAGCGCCCAATAATTAGAAAATTGCACAAAGATGAGAATTGGATGATGGGCACGTCTAGGATAAGGGTGTAGAATTATTAGGAAGGCAGTGGCTAGTGTAGTGCTCCAATTATCGAAGCACGGTAAGGTGCGCTAAGTGATATAATTATTACAAAATTAAATAAAAATATCGTGTTCTATCTGTAACTGGACTCAATCTAACCTTAGTCTCACTATCTCAGCCAAGTAGGTCTACTTTTGGGTGAGGGGTTCACAATCTACCGACTTAAAATTTATCCATCTATCACCTAAGGCTATACATCTAGGAAAAGTATTCCTCAAATTATTTAATCATGTTGTTCAATCATCAAAGTTTTAACACCAAACATATCACCTATGATGTGCCCTTAATCAATTATAAAAGAGAGTCACTAAGTCATGTGATTAGCCTTATGGGGTATATCTAGTACTATCAGTGTCAACTTATACCAGCACGAGGTTTCGTCTTTCCGAAATAAGGGAAGACGGAGAGCAATAATAAAGAATTCAAGGTGAAGGTGATAGAATACAAGTACGAGGTTCAAAAAGATTAAAGAATTCAAAAAGGGAGTTGTTAGGACAGTTGTGGATTGAAATCCTATTTTGGTAATTTCCTATTTATATGCTCGTATCAGTACTGTTATGTAACCAATACGATGTGTCAAACATGTCTAGGGGCAACTATATTCGTCTACTACCATATATCTCAATCCACGTAAAGTAGTCATGCGAAGAGCGAACCAAGCGCACTAAGGTTAGCTAGACCTTAATACACCGATTCTGATTAGGCAATTGTATCATTGTGTGCACCCAATAATATATATGCCATGAGCAAGCTCGATAAAAGAATAAGCTTGCAAAACTAGGCTATAATAGCAGCATAAATCAAGGTAGTACAGAAAATTATAGATACGCTGAATTATGATGAAAGAAGGTACATAACAATTCAAGTTCACAAAAGATAAAACTCTATAATCTCTACAGTTGTCATACTAATTTCTTGTCTAGGTCGATAGTCGACAAAGTAGGGGTATAGCCTCTAAGTTCTACAGTCTGAAAAAATACGGTCGTCCTAAGCTAGCATACAGTTAATGTTGTTCAATTACACTTTAATAATAGGACAAAAGACTATGTGATACTAGGTTGTAAGGTATACTACCCAACTTATAACAATTAACTAATACTGTAATTGCCTTAAGGATACCGTAGAAACTTCTGTTAAGATCTACGAGAAGGGGGTCTTGGTATTTATTAGGGTATCCTCTTATATTACATAGGTCATGGTCGTCCTAAGTCCTAGTCTTAGTGCAAGTGTCCATAGTAAGAATGGAACAGTTACTGGCCTCAAGGGAAAGGAAATAAAACTCGTATCGAGGTAGGGGTATATATTACGTAATTTAAAACTAAGGGATAAGCACCAGGTCTCAATCTACAAGAATAGCTTAAACCATCAAGTTCTAACTACTAAGCACACAATTTCAAAATTTTAAGAGTAACAACCAAAATCCTAACAAGCTATATATATCCTAACATAGAATAAATTTACTTGGTCTATAATCAGAAGTGTCAGATGGCACAAGTTAAAAGATGAAGAATAGAGGAACACAATTTTGTCGTCGCGCAATTAGCGAATGCTAAGGTCGCAGAGGAACAATATATAAAATTAAAAATAGGGGGCTCTAGATAGCATCGTGGTTTTCTAAGGAGGAGTGGTATGCTAGTTGCTATGTTCGAGATATGATCAAAAGAAATATTATATTCATTGCTCTTGGCTTCCTAAGGTACTGTCTGCTAATAATAAGACAATGATCTAAGTTTATAGTTCTCCAATACTATCTAACTATGAAGGTTAGGTTCATTCCTAATATTCTATTTTGGTTTTCTATTGGTTCCTCAATACTAGATTCAAACATTATGGTAAAACTTCTAACTAACTCTAGCAGTGTCTATACTACTCTCAAGTCTTCATAATACATCAGGGGGTAATGGTAAACCAATTCTAGAGATAAGCAATTCTAGGGTTCACTAGATATTCTAAACTTAGTGGTGTGTCTATATTCCAGTTGTATTTTTAATAGGTGTGCTACCCTAATTATCATCCTAATAACAGGGGTTTCTATATTCTAGCAGAAGGTTATACTCAAGAAACTATTAGGGAAGTACATGAATCAAGCAGGATGCAATTATCCGAATAGAATGGATTGGAAGAAGAGCGAATCATAGTCAATTGTGGATGAGATCCTATACTCTATTCCTAGGTGCAGGCTTGTTCGGTACAGTAACGTAACCGAGACAATATACTCTTGATCTGCATGGGCCACCACAAAAATATGTCACGCCCCAGTCCCAAAATACGTAGGACCAGGAACACGTGAGCATGCCAGCCGTATGTATATGGCAACTCCAATATATGGACTCCATAATTCACACGTACGCTGTAATATGAATATAAACCCACATGTGGTATAAAATATATCACAAGTCACAGGGTTAATCTAAATCTCATCTACGAAAATCAATATATAAATATATAACCAGTATCTATGAAACTAGATCTCAATATAAGTATCTAAGGATGATAGTTGGATGGAAACAAATCCACTACCAACTCGAATGGAAAAGTATAACACAACAAACATAATATAAGAATACCAGCTAACCATCATGGGGTCGAAGAGTAGACATCCTCGAAACATATATAACCATCCAAATCTGTGCTCCTGCAAATACTCAAGAACAGATACACCAGGCAGGGGACCAGGTCCTCAGAGGGACGTAACAACATACAGAACAGCAAGCCAATTTGAATACAGTAAACATGCATATAAATAGAAAATAAATAAGTACACTGTACAAGATAATCTATATGAATGCAAATAAGGACAACTTTTTGACGTATGGGCAAGGGTAGGCTACTCGATCTAATCCTCACAACTCATACCCTCGTCAGTGGACATCATCAGCCGACATACCTCTAGGGTAGCGACCCTCGAACTCCATCAATCGACATACCTCGGGGGTAGCGACTATCGAACACGACCACCATAGTGCGTGCTAGTTACTACGATTTATCAGAGTGGTTAAAAGCCCATACGTCTAATGATTGTCCTCTCATGATACTAAGTGGCAAGTGTGTGTCAACATATCTAATATATAGTAATGAATGAAAGAAACTACACATACAATAAATAAATGGAAATGCAATAAATATACAGAAATATACTAAGTATGCAAAATACTGTAAGCAATTTGGCAAGGTATCTTGCCTGGTAAGAAAGCTGCAAGGTGTACTGTCCAGAAGTCAAGCACACAGGATCAGAAGCTATGGCCTCAGAAAAAATATCCTCGGATGCTGAAATAGATGTCACCAACATTCCCAGAATAAGCAAAATAGCTAAAAAGTACTTCTCTTTCGTCCAATTTGGACACAGGGGCAAAACGGTAATTTCGGGTCAAAGCGGGGTCCACGTGTGGCCCACTTTGTACCAAAAAATGTGCCAAGGGTAACATTCTCTAAATGGGATAAATTATAGGTCAAACAAACTCTAGATGTCAATACGAACCCAACGGTATGTCCAAATATGGATTTCGATGAGCCGGACACATTTTCGCCTAAAACGTCAACTGTTGGGCCCGCCAATTGGCGACTTAGTCAACCGTCTCAGAATTACGTGAAAATTGGGTCACAGGACCAGCGCGTTACCATGAGTCCAGTGGCATAAGTTTCGTCGAAATCTGACGAGCGTGCACAAAATGCGTATGACTTCCACAAAATTTGCGACACAGGGTGCGTCCGCGGATACAGGCTGATCCTGGAGCGCACACGGGTCCGAATCCATTTTCGTAAATTTTTATGTGTCCGGTACGCTGCGTGCACCATTTAGTACACTTGGTACATGACAAGGCGGTCCCATTTGGCGGGGCGCGCTCCGTTTCACAACTTTTGAAAATCTAGAAAAGTGGGTTCGCGGGATTTTCCAACGAATTTAATTCTGTCTACAGCAGTTAATAATCTAGGGTTATTTAACAGAAATTAAACTAGGTCAAGTGGTCTACGGATACCAAAAAGAATTATTGAATTTGGATCTCTGTGGTGGAAGATACGAACTCGAAGACATGGGTGGTCACCGCAGTTTTCTACGATCCCAGAATTCGGTCTACTTACGCCAACTTTGGTGCTGTTTTTGCCTAGGGTTTTGTGTTGTTCGAGGTCTACTAGCACACAGATATGGAAGAGGGTTAAGGGGTGAGCATATCGGTGAAGACGGGATGACGTTTGGTTGAGCGAGTCGAAGGGAAGCAACTCCGGAACAAAGGTACCTCGTGTGGGACTCTGCAGTGCGCGGGGTCACGGTCGTCGGGATTGGTTTGGATGACCTGGCGGGGTTCTCTGGCTGCGATGGCGGCTTTCTCTAGGTCTAGATGAGAAGAGGAGGGTCTGGATGATTAGGTTAGGGTTTTATAAATAGAATATATATATATATATATATATATATATATATATATATATATATATATATATATATATATATTAGAAGAGAAGGAGGGTTGAGTTGGGCCGAGGGGGTCGGGTTCTAATACAAATGAGTGGTGCTGTGGTTCTATACTAAGGCCGGCTGCAATTTAGCAATTTGCTAAAGGGGGGTTGCTTGTAATTGCTAGGACGGAACCAGCGGCTTGCTTGCTGCAAGGAATTGGTAATAGTTAAGGAATAGTATTAGTATTATATTAGTTTATTAGTATTAGTATTAGTATTAGTATTATATTATTATTAGTTTATTCTTTTCTTTTCTTTTCTTTTCCTTTTTCTTATATATATATATATATATATATATATATATATATATATATATATATATATATATATATATACTCATTAGAAAAATTATAGATTATAATAATGCACACTATTAAGCTAGCAACTGCTCAAGGGGTCTCCTACATGAAATAAATTCTGAAAAAAATTCTGATGGTCCCATATATCCTCTAAGTGCCCCAACACCTAAAATAAAAATTATTAAAAATCTATTTCTCCTAATTAGCCACTAATTACTACAATTAAATTAATAATTAATAATTAAAAGAAGGTATATATGATTTCTAGGAATAGGGGTTTTACAAGGCTGCCTTGATCCTCTCAACCAATGTAGACTGAACCTCTTGACTAGCTAACTTTCCATCCATGCCTATAAAATAACCTCTATTCCGAGCTCTTGAAGATCCTCTAACAAATATCGCTGAGTCATCAAAAAGTATGCTATGGGCTTCCTGCTTATGGCATCTGCTATAATATTCACCTTGTTATGATGGTACTGCAACTCAATATCATAGTTTGTATCAGGCTCATAAATACTATTGGCGCATTGGTTAAACCAAACTGTATGACTAACAACTCATAGTGCCCGTACTTTATCTGAAAAGTTATCTTCGGAATAACCTCCTTTCTCACCTTGATCTAATGATAGCCGGATCTGAGATCGATCTTCGAGAATACACATGCACCACGCAGCTGATCAAATAAATTATTGATGCACAACAAAGGATATGTTTTATTATTATTACAGCATTTAATGCCATATAATCGATGTACAAATGTACCGTCCCATCCTTCTTCGCAACAAATAAGATGGGCGCTCCCCATGGAGAAACACTAGCCCGAATGAAACCCTTGTCTAAGAGGTCATCTACTTGGACCTTCAACTAAACCAACTCTTTTGGTGCTAGTCTGTAGATGGGAAAAGTAACTGGCTCGGCTCCGGGAGTCAACTCTATAGTAAACTTTATCTCTTTATAAGGTGGCATGCCTGAAAGATCCTTGAAAAATATATTCTCGAACTATGATATAATGCGGGGGTACACTATTTCACCTTCTACAATCTGTGCTGCCACCGTATCTCGGGCTCCCCAAAGAAACTCAAACTCAGGGTGATCTAGTTGTCTAAATATAACGCATCCACGTCGGCAACCTAGCGTCGCATGGTATTGGCTCAACCAATCCATGCCTAGGACAATGTCATAGTCTGGGATGGAGAAGACTAGAATTTGGGCACGCATCTCTCGTCCATAAATAATTACTGAACAAGATCTACAAATATAGCTAATCGGTACATTCTACCTCCCGTAAGAATCTTCTTAATCTTCGAAAGAGGTGGAGTTGCTATTCTATGGGTGGCCACGAAACTAGCAGCTATGAAAGAGTATGTGGTACCAGAATCAAATAATACTACTTTTGGTAATGAAGCTACTAAAATAATACCTACGATCACCTCTCCACTGGTCTCTGTCTCCTCAATGGTCATCGCAAAGGCTTGGCCCTGTCCCGGTGCTGGTGTCCTCGACTGCTGTAGATCCTATTAGAAATAAACTTCCTGTGGGGCCAAAGGTAGCCTTCTCTGAATTCCTTCTGGTTCTGGTGGTCGTAGTATCCTAACTCCTGCGTAGGACAGCCTCGGTCCTAGAAAAACTGGCCCGGGAGGCTGTTGGTAGGGCCTCGGTGCTGGTAAGGCTGGTCGATGAACCATCGGTACTAGAATCCTCTTCTCTGAGAAATCCTAGACTACATGCTGGTCAGATCCATATCCCATGCATACTCCCAACCTCCATCGATAATCCCTCAATATTGTGTTTGATAATAAACAAAAGAAATTAAAACTAGGTTTATACGAAATCCTTTCTTTGTTTATAAACAAGAAAAAAAAGTACAATTAATCCTATACGAGGATGTTAAGTACAAAAAATTGATTCTAGGGAAATATTGCCATAGGAGTCTGATCTGCGGTCGATCACTTTGTCCCCTGGACCACACGATGACGAAGAAGTATTGTAGAAGACGAAAAAGAAGCTTCAAAGACTGCAGGAAAGGTTGAACTCTCATTGCCAAAGCTCTCTATATGTCCTCTCTTGACCTTGACCTCTGTATTTGACCCTTGCTTTTTTTTGACCTTGGATCCGACCTTTGTCTGTGACTCCTGAATTCTCTCCACCTTTCTTCCACCCTAATTCCGACCTTGGACCTCTGTGGCCGGAGGTCTCTATTTATAGAGTTTGGTCATAGTCGACGTAGAAACCGAACAGCGGAGAGAGTTTTACCTTTTACACGACGGTTATAATAACTGCTACCCACGTATGAATGATCTCCTGAATCTGCGTGTGATGCGTATCCCATTATGAGGTAACGCATATAATCGTCCATCGAAGATCACGGCATGCAAGCCACGTAGGTAACTGCCCCTCGTATAGAGAAGGTTGGCATAAAAGCCAAATAACTATCACGTTGGCGTAAAGCCAACTAGTTATCTTGTTGGCGTAGAAGCCAAGTAGTTGTCTGGTTGGCGTAGAAGCCAAATAGCTGTCTTGTTGGCGTAGAAGCCAAATAGTTATCTTGTTGGCGTAGAAGCCAAATAGCTGTCTTGTTGGCGTAGAAGCCAAATAGCGTAAAGCTTGATGTGGTACGGATAGGTAACCAGCGTAAAGATAGCCAATTATCCTTCTTTGACTGAGGTCTTGAGCGTATTCTGGGCCAAATAGCCTTATCACGCACTTTTGCAAATATAGCCTGAGTTGGCGTATTTTGAGAAGATAGCATACGACGTACTCCTATAGTTAAAAATAGCCAGGTCGGCGTATTTTGAGGAGATAGCATACGGCGTGCTCCTATAGCTGAAAATAGTCTGGTTGGCGTAATATGCAGGGATGGTGATGTGAGCGTATTAGCCCTAATTATAGCTCTTCCAGTCATTAAAAGTAGAACCAAATCTCGTACATTAAATGCAGATATCTGTCCCCATCTCGCACATTAACTGCGGAGACGTGCCTCGAGTTCTGTACGAAGAACAACTTTTGACGTGGCGGTTGGTTTTGTCTCATCCTGAGCGTAAAATCTTATCTCTGCCTGTGTTGAATAGGCAGCGTATTCCTTGAATGCGTAAGTGACGTCTTATATCAAGGATTATGTTACCAAACGACAGTCTGGGGCTCTGTGCAGAATCATCATTACAGCCGTCCTCTCGATCGTCGTGTAGTACTCTTTGTCAGGAGTCAGGTTCACTGCTTCGTCTGACAGTTCATTCGAAGAATATGAAGAGTTCCTCGTACAATTTCTTGCTGCATTAAAAGCAGACAGATTTTACACCGAAGTGGCGATGTAGCAACCTTTTTACGCCAAAGCAGTCTGGAAGTACTGCCTTACGTGGGTTGTTCTGGAGCTCTGTTTTACGCTGAACAGTGTTGAAGCTCTGTTGTACGCCAATTGCTCTGAAGTCTTATTTTATGCCACCCAGTGCTGGAGCTCTATTTTGCGTTGGCTTCCTACATGTTGGGTTTTACGCGTATGATTCCCCAACATATTTTTCATGCTTCTACAAAACCCCCTTTAAAGTTTTCAAATTCCTCATAATTTGAAATACTTTGAATGAAGCATGAAACGGTCAAGTTTGACTCGATCCACGAGGCTGATTTCTCGACAAATTTTTAGAAATTTTGTTAGGATTTGGTGTGTTCTCTTCTGCCTATATAAAGGCGAATGAGTTAACCTATTTTTCCTATACTTCCTTCACCACAAAGAGATGTTTGCCGAAATTCGTCAGGCTGACTTTAGGAAGAAGAAGATCATGTTCTTCCAGCATGTAAGGAGCCGTAAAAAGAGGCATCTTCGAGCAAATATCCTCTGCAATGATGGATCATGGAAGGATATCATAGCTTCCTTTGCTCGGGATGATCAGCAATTTTATATGGCGATTCATCCAGGAGAGAGGAAGGGTCGTATTAGACCACACAACTTGCAAGCTGTATTCTCTCCCATTATGGCGCTGGACGAAGGCAGACAGCTTGGCCCTGTCTTCCAGTATTGTGTTGTTGGGTCTGAACCCCTAACACAATTTCTAGGGCATGCCTAACATGGCGTATGGAGGATGGGCTTACGAAATTGATACATGCCCAATTTTGTATCCTCCCACCATTAATCATTTTCTTGTTAATCGGCCACGGAAGCCAATTAACTGCTTGTAGAAGACGAAAAAGATCTTTACCAATATGAGAACCTGACACAGCAGATTCTTGGTGTGATCTTAAATAAAAATGAGAAACCCTTTGTAGAAAAAAGATTTCCATCATATGTAATCATGAAGATGAAAAACCATTTGTAGACTGGATTTCCATCATATGTAATCATGATTAATAAACATGTCTTCTTTTACGCATCTGATGATTTGCCATATTTGCTGTGAGGAAGTCTGAATGGTGTGCCGCTTTGGCACGTCTGAATAATTTTATGCCGACTCTGATAAAAGAGTATCTGATCACGTCCCGTCTTTTACGCGTAGAAAGCTCCTTATCATTAAGTTGAAGATCCAAACTGTTATGCTATTTTGGGCGAGGAGTTGTATATAATTTTTGAACTGTCACTTCTCTGATACGAAGAATTTTCTGTTCAGACCATCATTTTCAAGAATGGTTTCTCGAAAATCCCTTGAAACAGGGCGAGAATATCCGTTGAACAGGCCATACTTGAATTTTTGAGAAAGATTTTGTCTGGACTTTGGATGAACTTCCAATGGCCCAAGGAGAAGAGTCATCTTCAATGCTGAACTTTGTGTGTTTCAGGCACTTGGAATGTTTTGTAGCCAAAAAGGAGCATTTTCTGCGTAAACCCTTGTAACTGGCCATTTTTAGTTTTCTAGCGTAGAATCATAGATTTTTAGCCTCTAAGCGTAAAAAGCTTTCGAGCGTAAAATTATAGATTTGTAGCCTCTGAGCGTAAAATCGTAGATTTGTAGCTTCTGAGCATAAAAGCTTCTGAGCGTTAAAGCATCTCAACGTAAAACCATAGATTTATAGCCTCTGAGCCTAAAACCGTAGATTTGTAGCCTCTGAGCGTAGAAGCTCCTGAGCGTAAAATCATAGATCTACTCTGCGCGTAAAATCTGGATCCACTGACTGTCCGTCTTTTTTTTTCAAATGATAGGCTGACGTGATCCCAAATCATAATCGAATATTAAATATCGGATTTGGTTAGGGATTCGAAGAGTTATCCGAACTCTATATATAGCCAAGGTCTTGAGAGAGAAACTCTTTATCTGCCTTCACGAAACCCTTGCTTTCCAAGAACCCTTCTTCTTCGTCTCTTTCTTGAGAACTCAGAATCGCCATGGCACCTAAACAGGCTTCCACTGCTAGGGGAAAGAAGGTCGCTTCCTCATCTCGCTCCGCTGCTCAAGCACGAGCAACTCTCATTAGGATGAGCGAGCCTCGATCGGAACGCAGCGCTCCACCGTCGAGCTATGCTCCGGATATTACAGGTTGAGATTGCGAGAAGAAAACCCTCCGCACACATTGTACGTGTATGCGAACCAATACGCCCATATTTCTAATGTGTCAGCGTAAAAATTCTATCTTTTCGCAGTCTGGCGTAAAAACTCAGACTGTCAAAATTTGGCGTATACTTCCAACTTTGGGTTTTACGCGCTGAATGAAAATTCTGGCGTAAAAACTCAAATTTTGGCAGTCTGGCGTAAAAACTCAGACTGTTAGATTTTGGCATATACTGCCAACCTTGAATTTTACTCTCGAAAATAGTTTCCAGCGTAAAAGTTTAAGTTTTTGCAGTCTTGGCGTAAAAGCTCAGACTGATAATCTTTAGTGTAAAAACTGACTTGTTTTCTTGCATTTTGTAGTGGACTTGCAGATCCCTCTTTCGGCTGAGGTAATGGGGTCTGCTGCCGGAATACTGAACTCAAACTATTTGGAGGATTTGTCCCATGTGACATTTTCCATCTCTGGAGCCAATTATCCTGAAGAAAGGGGAACCCTGATGTCGTCCCAAGGAGAATGCATGCTGCTGAGTATGATCAGTGGGGAGCCCCTGACATACATAAACGTGACGAAGTATAAGAAACCAAGTTTCTTATTCGGGGATGCTATCGACAAACAATCCCAGACCAAGCCCAAGAAGGAGGATTGGGTGTTTACTGCTGAGGTCACGGTGATGTATCTGCCCAGGATACCCAGGGATTACCCTATCTCGACATTCTTCCATGCCACCCATCCCAGGAAGATGATGTGGACTTTGACTCCCGATCTTTACGGCCGACCGGGGAAGATCTTATACAACAAGGGATACGACCGGGGGGCCTATATGACCCGTCCTTCAGGCCCTGTTATGCCCTTTAGGGAATTACTATCGGGTAGCGTCCCGAGTGAGGACAATTTGCTGATCCAGCCAGTGAGGATATCGACCTTCTGTAATGACTTCATGGGGCAGGAAGGAATGTACCCCAAGGTCAACCCTCGGACCAGTGGATGGCTTAGCCCGAGGAATCTTCGATGGGCCAGTTTAACTGTCTGGGCCCTAAAGTATTTCCAGTTGGAGCTGAAAAATATTAGCTTGTTCGCGGCCGTGAGTGCCACAAGTGTTGGGCTGCCTGTCAACCCCAACTTTTTCTTAGCCTTGATGGAGCGATACAACTTGCTCACCGGGACTTCTGCCACTCCGCTGGGTGAGTTGGGCTTAGCCCTTCATAAGATGGCAGAGATTTCAAAGCTGTCAATGGGGGACACTCCTTATGAAGAGTATGTCCCTACAAACAGGGAGCTGAAGGATACAAACCCTCGGGTAGTAGCAGTGTATCAGGAACTGATGTGCCACTATCTTGCCTGTACCACTTTCAACAAGGAGCCATATGATTTGGCTCACATCAACAAGTGGGCAACCTATCTCTTCTTCCACCAGGCCAGAAATGCTAAGCCAGACAAGGTGGTAGTTAGCCGAGATAGACCCTTGAACCTCCTGAGCATGCTCAATGCTAACATGGTCGATGACCTTATTGAAGATGCAGGGGCTTCAGATCATATTTTTGACGAGGAGATAGGGGGTTATCCCGCAGGCAAAAAAGGCTTCAGTTATATGAGGCATTATCGGAAGCCTCTGTCAAGGGAAGCTCAACTGGCTGGCTTCCTTTCTGTCTGGCTACGCCACTGGGTAGTGCCTGGCATCACGTCTGCGGATCGCATACATCGCAACACCTTATGGCCCGTAATGTGTTTGGTGTTCGGATCAAGACTGGGCCTGCTTCCTGCTATGGTATGTAGAATACAAGCAGGCCTGAGGGCCCTTACTGATGGGCTGCTCGCAGATGAGATGCAGCATAAAGGATTTCCCAGAGTGGAATTACCCTTCCTATACCTGATAGGATGGTTGATCCTTCACAACACCAGGGTGATGTCTCCCGACTCCGCCAGCAGTTCGGGAAATAACTTTTTGTTGAACTACAAGAATTTCCCTTGGAATATGGCGACCATCATAGATTGCCGACGGGCATTAAACGTTGCCCACAGCTGGAAGTTCTTCTGTACCGTCCCCTTCTATATATCAATCAACAGGGGACGAAGCTTAAGGATGGGGGTCAAGGGAGGACCATTCTTTCTCGTGAAGCCTTCTACTGGTTGTTCTGCATTAGACCTTCCCATTTGTTGTACAAAAGTGAGGACAACTGCTACTTGGAGCCTTATCTGCCCAATCAATTCGCCAAGCAGTTTGGGTATGACCAGTTGCATGTGGGGAATTCCATCACCAGTTTCAAGTCCAAAGGTGGACTTATTTATGGAGCCAGAGGATGGCAGTACTTCATCACGGGCTGTACTGGTACAACTTTTAATGTGCCCACGACTTCTCTCTCCATGGAGTTGTGTATCCTTCACTCGTACGTGCAGTTCTATGCGTCCATCAATACCTTCCATCGAGATTTTGATACGCATGAAAGTTTTAGGATGCCCTCTCATAGGTCCACTGGAAGGGAGGATATTCTGTCTGTTTCTTCGGATGAGAATGAAGACACCACCGGGGCAGACGAGTTCTTGTTAATAATACCGGGAGCATAATAGCTCCGCCAGCAGAGCCTCTCGTTATCCCCAATAAACGTAAGGCTTCCGCTCTGAAAGAGCCTTCCCGTCATAGGAAGAAGGTTGCCAGAGGTCCGAAAAGGGCTTCCACCAGGGGCTTCTAGGAGTGAGCCTGTTGTTTCTCCGGTTGGGGATGATTCTTTGATCAGAGGTCCTTCGCCTTTTAGAGAGGGAACCTCCATAGTTTTGGTTGATAGTGCTGGAGACTCTTTGCTCGAGATCGCTGCTGCTACTACTGCTTCTGGTAGTACTACGAGATCACCTTCAAGGCCGAGCATATTAAGAATACCCTTATCCAGACAAATAATGGGAATCACCCCTTCTTCGTCTGTAAGTATTTCCAGCGAGATTCTACCCGATGAACCTCGAGTGAATCTTGGTGACGACTGGGAAGACTATCCTCCAACGTCAGTTGGTGCACCCTCTTCTCCAGGTATGACAGCTTGTTTAGCATCATTAAGAAATAATTTAGCTGTATAGGCTGCGGACGCGACATATATACCATTGGACATGGGTAAATGTTGTCTTTACGCCTCTTTTAGGAAAATTAACATTAAATTGATATTAACTTTCTCTTGTCTTCTTTTCAGGCGAAGACATCTCTGGAGAGGGCGGAGTTGACGCCACCTTTGACTTTGTTGCCGATCCTGCCGATGAAACGGCGGTGTTCGGCATCGAAGAGGCATGCTTTGAAGTTACCGATCCTTCGTCTGCAATATTTTTGGGTGTCGTCTCGCCAACAGCGGTTCAGATATCATCAGAGGAGGATGAGCCCACTATCACGACTGTGACTCCTTCGTTGAGTACGCCAGCAACTTCAACCGTTGCTGGTGTTCTTTCTTTTGTCGCGCCATCTGTTGAATCGACGGCCGTGGCTACGTCCTCTGCGATCATTCCTGAAAGAAGATTTCTTGGTATCGTAGCCACTCCCAGTGTGCATCCGGTCTTTGATATGCTGATTGAACAATATACCAGCCTATTCTACCGCAGTTTGAAGGAGTTGACTTCTGTGGTGCTGGAGAAGAACCTAAGCTTTGATAATCTGCTGACGTCCTCCCAGATTGCGATAGCGCCGATCAGAAATTTTAACGACGCTGGACGAGTTGATGCTCTGGAGCAAATAGTTAATGGTTTAGAACAACCTATTAACGAATATTTGCGACTATCTCGAGGCAGCGTCGATAATATGGTTGAGGCCGAGTATGACTCCTTGACTGCGAGGCTTGCTGAGAAGATAGAATCTCTGAACAAATCCATCCAGACACAGCAGTAAGAGATGGATAAAGAGCAGGCTGTCTTGGAGGAAGTTATTCCTCAGCTAACCAAGTGCGAGGCCGAATGTGAGGGAAATGACGCGAGGGTCCACAAATTGGAGGCTAAACTCGCTCAGACAAAGGAGTGGGCTCTCCAGTCATCTGCAGCTCGAGATATATTGAAGGGCCGAATGGATAAAGCTCAGCAGAACTTGGCACATGCGGGTATCATCCGTGCCAGTTTTTTTCATGCTCGGTCCGAACTATCCCTCCTGAGCAATGACGAGGCACGACTGAAGTGGGCTCGTGCTAATATCTTGGACTCCAGGAATGAGAGGATGGTCGCTTTGGCGCAACAGATTCGTGATTTGACTGCTCCTCCCCAATGATGTACTTTTTGCTTCTCTTTGTAACTCGTTCTTTCCGAAGATAATAAAGAGGCTTTATCTGACTTTGTGGACCCATCATTTTTAAATATGAATGATAGGCTAGGGTGAAAGTGATATCAGAGGTAATATGGACGTGATATACTTTCGGTAAGCTTCAGCTGGATATATCTATTCAGAGGTTATAAGGACATGATAGAATATGCTCCAACTAAATTTGTATACAAAACACTATCAGAGGTAATATGGACGTTATAGGTTTTGAAGTTCCAAAATAGTTAACATATCTATTCAGAGGTCATAAGAACATGATAGAATATGCTCCAACCAAATTTTGTACGTAGTATCGTCAGAATGAGATCTTCACCATACTCCGTTTAAACAAGGGAGATTAAGCATAGTACTTCTTCAGGAATTTGCCGTTGATAGGAGCCATTATCAGATCTCCATTAGGCTTGGCTAATCTATAAGCACCGTTTGAAAATGTCGTTTCAATCACATAAGGTCCTTCCCATTTGGGCTGAAATTTACCCTTACTCTTGTGCGTAATGATCATTGGCCTCTTCACCACTAAAACTAGCTTACCAACTTTGAACACTCTTTCCTTCACCTTTTGATTAAAAGCTTTAGAAATGCATGCCTGGTAGAATGCAATGCACTATTGAGCTTGAGGGCGTTTCTCGTCTAATCCTTCTAGCTCTTGAAGCCTTAGTCGATCATTATTTTCCTGAGTCAACTCATTAGCCACTGCTATTCTGAGTGATAGGATTTGGATTTCAATGGGGAGAACTGCTTCATACCCGTAGACTAATGAGAATGGGGTACAACCCGTCGGTGTTCGTACCGTTGTGCGGTATGCCCAGAGGCATTCTCCCAGCTTCTCATTCCAATCTCTTTTGTTCGAAGAGACGAACTTCTTTAGGGGTTTGATAATGGTTTTGTTGAAGGCTTCCGCCAAACCATTAACAGCCGAATTATATGCCGTAGAGGCCATATTTTGTATCCGATTCTTATCGCAAAATTGGTGAAACGCTTGGCTGATGAATTGAGGCCCGTTGTCATGAATTATCCTTCGGGGTATCCCAAAGCAATAAATGACATGGTGCTTGATAAAGCTGATCACGTTGGATGTCTTTACCTCAGCAAGGGGGATCGCCTCTTCCCATTTAGAGAAATAATCGGTGATAGCCAATATAAACCGATGTCCTCTAGAAGACGACGGGTGAATAGGACCAATAATATCCATACCCCATGCTTCGAAGGGCCATGATGCAATGGTAGGATGTAGATACTCAGAAGGATGATGTATAAAATCTGCATGAACCTGACAGGCTTTGCAGTGTCTTGCATACTTCACTGCATCAGGAATCATAGTAGGCCAGTAGTAGCCCATCCTTCTTATACGATCCTGTAACTTAGGACCGGGTTGATGTGCTCCACATATACCGTCATGAGCTTCACGGATAACCCGCTTTGCATCATTATCGGAGAGACATCATAGCAGTAGTCCATCATATGTTCGATGATATAGACTTTGTGAAGAAGCATCAAAATAGAAGTGCACTGATCATCTTTTGATAGACACTGCTTCTTTAGGATCCTTTGGTAAGATTCCGTATACGACAAAATATATAAAAGGACTTCTCCAGTCTCTCTTAGGAGGAACCGTATTTACGGCGTAGCTTCGTTCTATGTGAAAATTATTTTTCACGCAGAATAGATCTCTGTTGAGAAGGATCACCGAATTCTGCCTCCTTATAGGAATGGATAGATCTGCAGCTAGACTGGCCAGAGCATCAGCTTCCAAATTTTGAGATCGAGGCACATGTTCTAGGAAAAATCCTTTAAAAGATATGGCTTTCTCGATCGTGGCTTGGTGATAAGGAACGAGGTCTGGATTACGTACTTCGTATATTCCTCTGACCTGATTGACGATCAGCTGAGAATCACCAAAAGCTTCCAGGGATTGAACGTCTAATTCTTTAGCGACTTGAAGCCCGATTAGTAGAGCATTATACTCTGCCACATTATTAGAGCAGGGTTCGCTAAGAGAATAGGCTCGATAGATGACGAGTTTATCAGGAGTTACCAGGACAATTCCTACTCCTGAAACCATGCTTCCCTTGGGACCAGTCCTGGAGGCGCCATCGAAGAATAGCTGCCATGTATCACCTTTCATTGCAGAGTTACATTCTACAACTTCGTCGAGAATATCCTCGTATAACATGGAGGTTTTCGGAATTAGATGAGCAGCTAAAAATCAGCCAAGGCTTGACCCTTTATGGACTTCTGAGGGACGTACACCATATCATACGGTGTTAATAACATCGTCCAAGTCGCGAGTCGAGAATTAAGGACACTCGGCTTGTTCATCAATACCCAAAGAGGATTGATTCTGGAGATGATATGAATAGTTTGGCCTGTGACGTAATGTCGCGTCTTCTGAATGGCAAATATTAGGACCAAGCATTCTTTTTCTACTGGATTGTACCGGTGTTTAGCTCCTACCATCATCCTGCTTTGGTAGTAGATAGCCTGTTCATGACCCTCATTGTTCTTCTGTACGAGGAGAGCTCCTAAAGAATGATCCATTGCTCGAACATACAACAAAAATGGTCTTCCTATGACGGGAGGCACCAGAACTCGAGGATTAGTGAGATAGCATTTGATATCATTAAATGCTTGCTGACAGGCTTTTTTCCATACAAAGGACACACCTTTCTTCATCAGACGGGAGAAAAGTTGACATCTCCCAGAAAGGTTGGATATGAATCTCCTGATATATGCTAGGCGACCTTGAAATCCCCTGAGTTCTCTCAGATTATGGGGCGGTCGCATTTCTAGGATAGCCTTTACTTTATCAGGGTCAACTTGAATGCCTTTGGCGGTAATGACAATTCCCAGGAATTTTCTACTGGATACACCGAGAAAGGACTTTGTAGGGTTCATTTTGAGTTGGTGTTGGCGCATCAACACGAACACTGTCTTCAAGTCTTGGATGTGAGTACCCTTGAGGCAACTTTTGACAGCGATGTCGTCTACGTAATATTCCACTATTTTGCGTAGATGCTCATGGAATATGTTACTCATAGCTCGCTGATATGTAGCCCCGGCATTCTTCAATCCAAAGGGCATGACTGTGTAGCAATATACCCCCAGTGGTGTACAAAAGTCAGTATACTTCTCATATTCAGGATGCATTTTGATCTGATTGTATCCTGAGAATCCGTCCATGAAAGACATGTGTTTAAAATTGTATGTATTGTCGATCATAACATCTGTGATGGGAAGAGGGAACTCATCCTTGGGGCAGGCCGCATTGAGATCTCGAAAGTCGATACAAATATGAACTTTTCCACTTTTCTTCATGACTGGGACAACATTGGCGACCCAATCAGGATGTTGTTCTTCCCGGATGAACCCGCAGGCTATCAATTTCTTGATTTCAGCTTCGATGGCATCCATCATATCCGGGCGGAACCGGCGTTGGTGCTGCTTTACAGGTTTTGAATTGGGCAGTATGTTGAGCTTGTGGGTAGCCACTTTTGGATCAAGACCTGGCATATCCTCATAATTTCACGTAAAGACGTCGATATATTCTCTTATCAGCTGGATTATCTCTTCCCTTTCTTCTTCGGAAAGATTATTACTGATAAATATCGGCTTTGGTGAAAATTTATCCCCAATATCGATTTTGATAAATTTATCTTCAGTGGGCGGTTCTCTCTGCTCGAACGGAGTTCCCATTGTATATCCATTTGCTGTGCCCAAGAGTCATTTTCAAACGGTTCAGATTCTTATTCGTCTGCTTAGAGAATCTGTCAATACCGTATTTAATGACAATGCTCGTTCAAGATCATCATATGAGTCAGAGGACAACGAACCCTCCTGAAAAGAGGAAAATGTATCCTCACTTGACTCAAAAGTTGTAAGAGACATGCTATACCCTTATCGGAAGTGAGTTCGTTGACGGTAGGGATCACCATGCAACGGCATTCGCCTACCCTTCCCATAGTTGAGACCTGGCTCTGACTTTAAATCATAACCCATGCTTTGCATAATCTTCAAAGCTTGTAGGCTATATCTGTGAACCTGTATTTTCCCAGCATCGGACTCGTGAGAATCTTCTTGTACAATCGGTCTGCTCCTCCTGCGATCGAAGACTATTGGATGTTGATTGTTGTGAGTAGCTGGGATAATAAAGATAGAATCTTCATGTAGCCCGTATATCATGATGATATTAGATGTTGACGCTACTTCCCATACATACGGATGATAGGAGTCTATAGCTTCCAAGAATTTTTGTGCTATAGGCTCTATATCGTTATGAGGGAAGGATTCCTGATTTAGAGATTGAACGTCAGTGTACTGGAAAAGAGAATCTTTATTATCGTCAGAAACCATATTCTCAGTTGTATTTACATCAGTCGGCTGCGTGCTGCGCCAAAGATTGATGACCAAAGGTGGAGGCTTCTAGTTCAGAGTGATCACTAGGGGATAACTTCCTCCTCCTAATTTGGTTTTGTTCAAGTGGATAGCCATGGGTTCCATGACTTTTGGACGGGTAGTCCGCCCTTTCACCTGGATTGACAGAGGTTACTCAGCAGATGGTTCTCTTGGCTCCGGGTGGGATTCCTCCTCTGCATTGCCTGACACCTCCTTCATGTAGTCTTGGGTGTACAACATGGCATTAGAATAGTAGGACTCTACTCCTTTGAATAGGTTGAGGTCAGCAAACTCCATTTTTACTGTCCTTTGGGCATCTACATATTTGAAGCATTAATGTAGATTCGAAGGAACAATGTTGTGATCGTGGATCCATGGTCTACCCAACAGAATGTTATAGGACACCTCTGAATCGATGACGTAGCAAGTAGCCACTGATCTAAGGTCACCAATCTGGATCCTCAGACGAATCTTCCCCAGCGCTTACTTTTCCTGACATTGAAGCCCACGATTGTAGTGATGGTGTAAGCCAGTTCGCTTGTAGAAATCCTCAACGGCCTGAGCAGACTATGAGGGATGATGCTGATCGACGATCCCGGATCTATGTGAATCCGGTCTACCTCCATGGAACCGACGTATCCGGTGTAATAGAGGGGCCTGTCATGCTTGCCATGTTTCAGCAACATGTCTTCCTGAGTGAAAGTGATGTTAGGGACCACTTCCATCACATTATGACATTGGTGACATGCTATAAGCTCTTTATCCGGGGACTTGAGCTCGGCTAAGCATACGTCCGCCTGAATTAAAGCTTCACTCAAGGCTTGACGAGTGTCTTTGGATAGCCTGAGTAGCTCAAAAATGGACAATCTGGCTGGAGTATTGGCCAACTGGGCCAAGATATCAAAGTTATATGGCTTCTCTAAACCTTTGTTTTGAATATTCTTCAAAGGTTTATCGAAACGAACTTCTTTCTGCTTGCCCTTGTCCGCCGAAGTTGGTCTAGAAGGACCTGCCTCTGGTATGACAGGTTCGGGTTCTGGAAGTTTGGCAGCTGAAGTGTCTGCCGTCGCTTCTCCCTAATTTTCTCCACAGTCCTTGAGGTAGGCTTTTCCTAAACGGATTCCGGTAGCCAAAGCCTCTTCTTCTAATGTCGGGGATATTGCAACCATATGGCATGGTTTGTATCTTGAGTTTTTTCTGGACTTAGCCTTAGCAACTTGAGTCTTTTCCTCAATCTCTGACACCAGATCAGGATAAACCCACATAATCTCACCACGCTGGGTAGTTAGGGGTACCAAGTCATAATTTTGACCCCTGGCCGGAGGGAGATTAACAATGTTCATCATCGTCCGAGAAATAGGTACAACACCGTCCGAGACTTCTTCAGGGGGAAGATTATCGAATTGGAGAGAGATCATGTTGGCGGTGATCGTCTTCTCGCTATTACGTAGAGTGATGACCTTGGCGTCGATCAACTCCTGGATTTTCCTTTTTAGTACATAACATGCCTTTGTAGGGTGATGTATGTACCTATGGAAAATATAGTACTTAGGGTTGTTAGTACTGCCGACTTCATTACGCTGCTTTACCTCGGGGAGGATGAGCTTGCCGATTTTGACTAGACAATCGAATATGCTCGAAATATTGTCATCGTCAAAAGAATATTCTTCTTTAGGCCTGGAAGTCCCAGAATTCGTCTGCGTGCTCCCTGGAGTATGTTGCCTGGACGTGTTGATCGCCAGAGCCTCTTTTCTTTTGGAACCACGAGGATGGTCGCTATTGGAGGATGACCTCTTCCCTCTATCAGAGGTAGAGATCATGATTCTATTGTAACGCGCCTTTCGACTGTTGTTTTCAGCGGCTACCGCTGAGATGATAAATAAGGGCCAATCATGGAACTGATATGGTTCTATGAATACCGAGATCAGTGGAAGCAGGTTCTTCCTGCAAATGTCTACCAAGGTTGAATTCGGAACTCCGGGAGGCATCTGCAAAGTGGCCTGACAAAAACGTTCAATGAAAGTACGAACGTTCTCTTTCTCCTTTTGCTTCACTTCGATGAGTGAGGACATAGACCTGTCCATCCCTCCTTCGTAGAATCGAGCGAAGAAGAGAGTCTTGAAATCTTCAAAGGAAGTAATGCAGTTGTTCGCAAGACTATGGTACCATTGATAGGCCACTCCAGACAGACAAACCTTAAATACTCGAGTGAGAAGGGCGTCATTCCCTTGCAGAAACACTGTCATCATGCTGAAGTAGTTCATGTACTGACTTGGTGACGTCTTTCCCTCAAACCAAACCATAGCCTGTGGTTTATATTTTGGCGGGAAAGGGATCTCGTCCCAGATAGCTGGGTAAGGCTGGTTGATGCCCAACTTCTTGAGCTGATCCTTGTGCTTCAAGGTATCAAATTGGGCTTTTAATTCCCAAACTGACTGCATCGAACCTTCAGCTGGGAAGAGGACCGTAGAGAGGTGAGAGGTCGGTTGTATTGTAACTCCACCAGGAGGCAATACATTCTCTGGGTTCAGAGGGGGAGGAGCCGTTGACTCTTGATTTGGAGCAGGCTCCTGGTTTGTGTTGGATGGTAGCATGTCCATCCCCACACGTAGTTGAGTCGGAGGAATCAACGCTTGAGCTATAACAGCTGCATGTTGATTCAGCATCATCTGGTGCATATTCTCCATCATAGAATGCATCTTTTTTAGTGATGTCTCCAATACAGCGATGCATTGCTCAGTACTCCCTGATGGGGAAGCCTCTTCATGTTCATCTCCGATGGCATAGACCCCCATTTCTCTGGGTGCTACCGAGGGATCAGTATAGACCTCTGTGGAGATTGAGTCTATATTGTCAGTATCACCTTTAGGAAACTGGCGACCTCCAGTGTTGGAATCAAAAGAATACGAAGTCGATTGTCGCGACCTCGATCGAGTGTTTCGAAAGGCACCTGCTTCAATATCCTCCAGGAGTCTGTCAAATCTCCTTTGGCTTGGAGTTCTAGAGGGATGGCGTCTTGAACTGGACCTTCCTCTAGGGATGTGTGAAGCCATGTTGACTGATGCGAATGTAGGCTCTTCTTTCTGTAAGGGCATAGAGTAGTTCAACCGGTCAAAACTGACCGTTTTGCCTTAGAGCAGCAGTAGTTAACTACAACTTTATGACTATTACAGCAGTACTCCCTAGTAGACGTAATAGACATATTAGAATATCTCCTGTCCTTGCGCTTCTGGATCAAGAAATCATGCAAATCAGGGGGATTAACAGGAGAAGGAGAAAAAGAAGAAG
The DNA here is from genome assembly GCA_036927795.1 of Iris macrosiphon. Classification (NCBI taxonomy): domain Eukaryota; kingdom Viridiplantae; phylum Streptophyta; class Magnoliopsida; order Asparagales; family Iridaceae; genus Iris; species Iris macrosiphon. The sequence continues at coordinate 52,285,833 of JAYESA010000012.1, read as the reverse complement.
AAGGCTTTTTTGGCTTTTTACATTAGTTGGGGTACGGGGATTCGGAATCATAACTCTCTCCCTGCCATAAGAATACAACAGTTCAGTCATGTGAGTAGCGTACGAACCGTCATCCGTCTGAGGAGCGTATGTTCCCGTGAATCGGGTCTTCTTTACGCTGAGGGGCTTTTCTGGCGTAATCTGGATCTTTGCACTGGTTGGCGTAAAACTGAGGAAGTCCTCAATCGGCCATCAACATTCTACGTAATCTGAAGAGCGGACAAATTCTTCTCTTGATGGCGTAAAAGCCGAGAGGTCGGGAAATCTGCCACTTGTTTTCCCTTACGGTGACTGCAGGGACCATCTGCCTCCTTATAGGCAGGAGATGTATTTTTACGCACGGGGCACGGTATAGACTTCTGGATTGGCACTGAGGCACTGCCAGAAGCTTTGTCTGTCACGTCACAGATGGGAGACAAGATTTTACACACAAGGCACGGTGTAGACTTCTGTATTGGCGCTAAGGCATTGCCAGAAGCTTTTTCTGCCATATCACAGACGGAAGACAATTTTTTACGCGCAAGGCGCGGGGTAGACTTCTAGATTGGCACTAAGGCATTGCCAGAAGCTTTGTCTGCCACGTCACAGATGGGAGACAAAGTTTTACGCACGGGGCGCACAGGTTGCGATATTACAACATTGTTGGTCGGAGAGAGAGAGCCTGCAGGAAGGGTAGAGGATGTCCGGGGCATCCATACTTTACGCAACTTTCTATTGTCTTAGACAAAGAGGGAACGAGAGCCACCCCCTGCGTGAAGCATGTCTTCATAAGCAGATCGGTCAAATTGGACGACCAGAGCCTTCTTCGTTGATCCGACGGATACAACATCGTGTTGAGCAATGGCCTTCTTGTCGGATGAGAAAGTAGTCCCCAGCAGAGTCGCCATCTTGTGTTTGATAATAAACGAAAGAAATTAAAACTAGGTTTATACGAAACCCTTTCTTTGTTTACAAACAAGAAAAAGAAGTACAATTAATCATATACGAGGATGTTAAGTACAAAAATTTAATTTTGGGAAAATATTGCTATAGGAGTCTGATCTGCGGTCGATCACTTTGTCCCTTGGACCACACGATGATGAAGAAGTGCTGTAAAAGACGAAAAAGAAGCTTCAAAGACTGCAGGAAAGGTTGAACTCTCGTTGCCAAAGCTCTCTATATGTGCTCTATTGACCTTGACCTCTGTATTTGACCCTTGCTTTTTTTCGACCTTGGATCTGACCTTTGTTTGTGACTCCTGAATTCTCTCCACCTTTCTTCCACCCTGATTCCGACCTTGGACCTCCGTGGCCAGAGGTCTCTATTTATAGAGTTTGGTTATAGTCGGCGTAGAAACCGAACAGCGGAGAGAGTTGCACCTTTTACGTGGTGGTTATAATAACTGCTACCCACGTATGAATGATCTCCTGAATCTGCGTGTGATGCATGTCCCATTATGAGGTAACGCATATAATCGCTCATCGAAGATCACGGCATGCAAGCCACGTAGATCACGGCATAAAAGCCAAATAACTATCACGTTGGCGTAAAAGCCAACTAGTTGTCTGGTTGGCGTAGAAGCCAAATAGTTGTCTGGTTGGCGTAGAAGCCAAATAGCTGTCTTGTTGGCGTAGAAGCCAAGTAGCTCTCTTGTTGGCATAAAAGCCAAGTAGTTATCTTGTTGGCATAGAAGCCAAATAGCTGTCTTATTGGTGTAGAAGCTAAATAGCTGTCTTGTTGGCGTAGAAGCCAAATAGCGTAAAGCTTGATGCTACACGGATAGGTAACCAGCATAAATAGCATAAAGCTTGATGCTGCACGGATAGGTAACCAGCGTAAAGATAGCCAATTATCCTTCTTTGACTGAGGTCTTAAGCGTATTCTGGGCCAAATAGCCTTATCACACACTTTTGCAAATATATCCTGAGTTGGCATATTTTGAGGAGATAGCATACGGCGTACTCCTATAGTTGAAAATAGCCAAGTCGGCGTATTTCGAGAAGATAGCATACGGCGTGCTCCTATAGCTAAAAATAGCATGGTTGGCATAATATGCAGGGATGGTGATGTGAGCGTATAAGCCCTAATTATAGTTCTCCCAGTCATTAAAAGTAGAACCAAATCTCGTGCATTAAATGCAGAGATCTGCCCCCATCTCGCGCATTAACTGCAGAGACGTGCCTCGAGTTCTGTATGAAGAACAACTTTTGATGTGGCAGTTGATTTTGTCTCATCTTGAGCATAAAATCTTATCTCTGCCTGTGTAGAATAGGCAACGTATTCCTTAAATACGTAAACGACATCTTATATCAAGGATTATGTCACTAAACGACAGTCTGGGGCTCTGTACAGAATTATTATTACAGTCGTCCTCTCGATCATCGTACAGTACTCTTTGTCAGGAGTCAGGTTCATTGCTTCGTCTGACATGTTCATTCGACAAATACAAAGAGTTTCTCGTACAATTTCCTGCTGCATTAAAAGCAGACATGTTTTACGCCGAAGTGGCAATGTAGCAACCATTTTACGTCGAAGCAGTCTGTAAGTACTACCTTACGCGGGTTATTCTGGAGCTCTGTTTTACGCTGAACAGAGTTGAAGCTCTGTTGTACGCCAATGGCTCTGAAGTCTTGTTTTACGCCACCCAGTGTTGGAGCTCTGTATTACGCTGGCTTCATGCATGTTGGTTTTTACGCGTATGGTTCCCCAGCGTATTTTTCATGCTTCTACAAACATGTGTCCCCTCTTGTCGCAGTAATGGCAAGTAGGAATTACTGGTCCCTGTAAGGGTGCTGCTTTCTGTTGCTGCGGTACCATAGGATATTTCGTAGGTCCTCCCCATGGTGCTCGAACTGACGATGATGATGCATAGGACCGCTTTAGACTGGCCTCTATCTTGTTGATACGATCCTGGCGTCGGGCTGCTAACAGAACCTCGGAGTAGGAGGTGGGGGCTATAGATCTAATAAACCTCTATATCTCAAAACTCAGGCCTTCGTAGAACTTCTCGACCTTCTTCTCCTCAGTCAAAATCAAGTACTGGGCGAAACGGATCAAGCGAAGAAACTCAGCATTGTACTCCTGTAAAACCCCATATTTTTAAATATTTTATTTATTGATTAATTAGTTATTTAATTTATTAATTTATAATATTTTGTAGTTATTTAAATAATATATACATAGTGGGTTAATTACCTAGATAATTATTCATTTAGAAATTATTGTACAAAAACCTATTATTTTATTTTAGGAATAATTTTAGAGGGTGATAAAATTTTATAGAATTTAATTTGGTGCTAATGTAATTTTTAAATTCCTTAATTATATATGTAAATATTAAAAATAGTGTATTAATAATAAGTATAATAATAATAATAACAATAATAATAATAATAATAATAATAATAATAATGATATTGTTATTATTAGTAGTAGTAGTAATAGTACTAATAATTTTAGTAATAGTATTAAGAAAAGAAAATAGAAAAGAAAAATAAAAATAAAAATAAAAGGAAAAGAATGGAAAAGAAAAAGAGAAAGAAAAAAAACAAATTCCTAACAGTAGCTAACCTTCCCCTCCCCGCGGCTCAGCGACTCACCCGCGAGCACAGCACTACTACCTGCTCCGCTCCCTTTCTCTCACTCTCTCTCTATATATATTGGCAAAACCCTAACCCTAACCCTACTCTTCCACCTGAGCGCCGTGCCACCAACCCAGAGCCACCGTCGCCGGAGTCTAGCTCCGCCCGTCGCCGGCCACACACCCGCCAAACGCCGCACACGCGATAGAGAATACACAGCGACGAACCTCCCTTCCCGCATCGATTTCTGCGCCATCGCTCGACCAAACTCGACCCCGTCTTCATCGGTATGATCCTCACCTATCCCTCTTTAAATCCTTTAATTAGTTTCGATCGTGCAGCGCACAAAACTAGGTAAAAATTGATGCCAACTTTAAGAAAAAATCATATTTTTGAACAACAGAAAACTGCCCCCTCGACCCATGTTCAAGGGCTCGTATCTTCCTCCACAGGAATCCAAACCTAGAAATTCTTTTTCCTATGGAAAGACCACCTGACCGAGATCATTCTCTATTAATTATATTATTTTATTAGACATTATATGCAGAATTAAAATAGGTTAAAAATCATAAAAACCCTAATTTTCTAACTTCTAAAATTTGTGATACGGAGCACACCCCGCCAAATGGGACCCCCCCGTCGTGTAACAAGTACACCAAAAGGTGTGCATGGTATACCCAGACATGTGGGCTTTCGCAGAAACTAATTCGAATGCGTGTGCGCATCAGAATCAACCCGTATCCGTGACAAGTCTCGAATCGTAACTTTTGCAAAAACTCTGCGTATTTAGTGCACGTTCGTCAGAATGTGATAAAACTTCTGCCACTGGACTCGTAGTATCATATTGGTCCTGTGACCCAATTTTTATGCAATTCTGAGACAGTTGACCAAGTTACTAATTGGCGGGCCCTACGGTTGACTTTTCGGGCAAAATTGTGTTCGCTCACCGGAATCCACATTTAGATATACCGTTGAGTTTGTACTGACTTTTAAAGTTTGTTTGACCTATAATTTTTTCCTATTTAGAGACCTTTACTCCGGCACGCTTTTCGGTGCAAAGTGGGCTACATGTAGATCCCGCTTTGACTCGAAATTACCGTTTTGTCCCTGTGTCCAAATTGGACGAAAGGGTAGTATTTTCTAGCTATCTCGCTTATTCTGGAAATGTTGGTGGTATTTATTTTACCATCCGGAGACGTTCATTCTGAGACCGTAGTTTCTGACCCTTGGTGTTGACATCGGAACATTATATTTTGCAGCCTACTTGTCAGGCAAGTATACCTTGCCCAATTGTTTATAGTACTTTGCATGCTATTTATATTTTTGTTTATCCATTGCCTGTGTAGTTCATTCAGTTATATTCATTGCATGTGTAGTTCGTTCAGTTATATTTATTGCATGTGTAGTTCGTTCAGTCATTACTATATCTATTAGATATGTTGACACACACTTGACACCTAGTATCATGAGTGGACAATCATTAGGCGTATGGGATTTTAACCACTCTAGTAAACCATAGTATATAGCTCGCACTATGGGCGTGTGTTACGCTGGTCGCTACCCCCACGGTATGTCAATTTCTGGAGTCTCGCTGGTCGCTACCCCCACGATATATCAATTTCTAATGTCCACTGACGTGTGTATGAGTTATGAGATTTAGATCGAGTAGCCTACCCTTGCCCATACGTCAAAAAGTTGTCCTCATTTACATTCATATAGATTGTCTTGTACAGCATACTTATATATTTTTAAACATTATGCATGTTCACTGTATTCAATTGGCTTGCTTCTATGTATCTTGTTATGTCCCTATGAGGACCTGGTCCCTTGCCAGGTATAGACGACCAGGAGTATCCGCAGTAGTACGGGCCTAGACCTGATACATTACTTTCTACCGAGGAGATCTTACCCACTGAGCATCATTGATTATCTCTAGCGCTGGATCTTTTAGCTGACACTTATACCATCACCCTATTTTATATTGGTGATTCTACTCTTCACTCTCATTTTAGTTTTGATATAGTCATTGGTAGTGGATTTGTCTTCACCCGACTATCATTGTTGGATTATTCAGACTCTTTATTCTAGTATAGTTATTTCCTTTCTATGACTTGTTGTGTGGATGAGATTAGTATTTCTATGACTTTTGATAGTATATCTACCACATGTGAGTTTATATTCCTAGTACATTGTATGTGTGTATTATGGTATCCATATATTGGAGTTGTCATATACATACGGCTGGCATGCTTACGTGTTCCTATTCCTACGTATTTTGGGATTGGGGCGTGACAACTCCTCAAAGGTAGAACTGCCCTGCCTGAGGTTTTAGAACCAGTCCTGAAGTTTCACATTGGCTGTGGAAGGAATAAATCTCTCCTTGAAGAGCCTAGAGAACTCCTCCCAAGTGACCCGATCAGGCACTAAACAATCCTCCTCTGAAAGACACCAGTGATGAGCTTTACTGGTAAGCTGTATCCTGACAGCAGTTATCCATCTATGTTCGGGAGATCGGTGGCCTCCAACTGGTGTTGAATGTTGGTAAGCCATGCGTGTATCTCTGTCGGCTCCTCCGTGCCAGCAAATAGAAGTGGTATCATACGACATAAATCTAGGACAGAACCCATCGTCGACTGGAGAGCTGGTGGTAACGCATATCCCAAAGCTGTCATAATATTCTCTATCAAAGACTTAGCCTGGCACTGCTGGGCCTGCATCATAGCATAGATCATCTGGAACATCTGTAGTCTATATGTGGGTTGCCCTGGTGGGAAGGGCATGTATGGCATCTGTGGGGGAATTAGAGATGGTGGGGAAAATTATTGCTCCTCCTATCCTGCAGCCCGCTGGCCCTCATGATCTGCCTGGTACGAAGACTGGTACCCGTCCAAAGGCACCCATGGCTGCCTAGATGACTGTCCCTGGGGACCTGGGGTCAACAGAAGAACCTATCCCATTGCTGGTTCCCCAGATGAACCGGCGTCACGGGGACATCGCCCGATTGTACGACACGTCCGCTACGGAGATTCATAACTCTGAAAAGAAGTCATATTTAAGATCAGCATTTTAAAATTAAACAGGATACAAATTGGCAAAATAAAATTAAAATAGAGGTGTTATGTGAAGTACTCAAGCATGTAGATGAGGTCCTAATATCTATTCCTAATTGCAAGATCGCTTGGCACAATCAGGTAACCAAGACAATTTAAATCGGACCTGCATTGGCCACCACAAAAACTATATCATGTTCCAGTTCCAAATATAAGAAACTGAGCCATGTGGCATTAGCCAGCGGGCAAACTCTGATGTGCATCCCAATCTAACGGACCCGTTGGAGTGCACCTAAGCTATAAAGTATAATAATATAACCAATCACATAGAGAAAACAAGTCTACTAATGTACATATAGGAAATAAGTCTGGAAATATATCATAATACAATACAGATAGAGTCACACAGGGACAAATTCGCTAATACAAGTACTGAAAGAAAGAAAGTAATAAGATAACTAGGGTCGATATCTGCTAACTAGATAATGATACTGGACCCAAGGTGAATTCACTACCAGTGATCAAGTGATGTCCTCGAGAAGGATCTCATCCTTTGTTACAAGTCCTGCTCCTAGATATACGTCCTATCCGCACTCCTCCGGGTAGTCCTCCTCGCCTATGCCTGAAAGGGAACCAGGTCCTCAGAGGGACGTAACAAGGTACAAAAATAATATGCCATAGTAAAACAGAAAGGAAACATGTGATACACCAGTGTAATCTAGAATAACCACCTAAGTGAGACACAACTTGAAGACAATGTTCGACACGTGGGCTTTCCAAATATAAATTTGTAGCTTCAAGGCACAGAGATACATGGTACGTACCTGTAGCTCCAAGCACTAAGACATACAGTAAGTAAGTACAACGACTACGGATACAGGATCTTTACGTAAATAAGGATATATATAGTGCATGTGAAGTAGCCCAAGTGTCTAGTAACTATCTTCCCCTCCCATTGCGGTCAACGAGACACATTCGCAGCTCGCTGAGCTTGAACCTCTATTTAACAGTCTCGTCATACTGAAGTAACTAGCACCAATCACGATCCTATAGTCATCACAGGTTTCGGTCATGCTGATACTATCAGGATATAGGAAGTCTGGTACAATGACAGTGTCTGAATATGTCCTAGAATTCCGATATAACCAAGTAGGTACATAAAGGTATCGAGAAATATCTAACAATCGATACTAGACATTACCGAAGTACATCTGCACCCGGATATGACCCGGACGCTAAGTAACAATTTTGATCCAAATCGCACACAATGTATAGATAAAATAAATAAGTAAAACTGGAACTTAGTTACAGAATGGCAAGGTATACTTGCCTGGATCCGGATGCTGAAGACGGGGCTCCGGTGCAACGTCCAAGTCTGAGAATCCCAAAGTACCTAGAGATGATTTAGAAATTAATTAATAATTAGCTTAAAACTATCTTAATGAAGAGATGACATCAGAACTAACATAGGTATTATCTTAGTTACAAACTCACGTCTAAGGTACTAACTAGAGGGTTGACCCAAGTTGACTAGGGAATCATTGCATCAAGTATGAAATCACCAAATCGTATAATGTCCACAATACTAGTTTTTATCAATTGTTGATTCGGTCATATATAAATAATATATGTCACACCCCAGTTCCAAAATACGTAGGACTAGAAATTATGTAAACATTTTTGCTACGTATTTACTCAGACTCTTGTTCGACTTGAATACGTAAAAGTGGTCTAGATGATATAATAAATCTATAAAACCATAAGAAATATCCACAACACTAACTCAGCAACTATGATCTAAGAACAAAAGTAACTGCGGTAGAATGAAAAGAAAGCACCAAATAGTGATACCTAGAATCTCAAAGAAACAAACATCCACCAATATACTCCACCAATCCAGTTCAGCAATATCCTGGGGACAAAATTCGAATCCAAGTCCTCAGGGGACATAGCAAGATACATAGAAACAAGTCGAAGTACAGTAAATAAAAATACAAGATAGACAAAAAAATAACTACAAGAAACGATACAACTAAGATAATACAATGTCTAAGAGGATGGCATGCCATGAAAATAGCGGTATTAGTTGTGGCTGCAACTAAATCGGATAATAGTAACTGCAGTCCGGTAAGGCACTAACAGTCATATCACTAGTCTCAATCATAGTCCAGTGAGGCACTAATGACCGAGGGGTCAAGCGAGCAAATCTCTATCGCAGCCTGGTGAGGCCCTAATGAGTAAAGATTTGTTCACAATAGCCAACGCCTAATAACGATATCCTCACTAGGGAACTAAGAAAGTGGGTCAAGTCAAGCCATACTCAAGCAAATATAGTACAGGACCAAGCAAATATCTAGTGCCAGTCGCAACTGAAGGAACACATACATAGTTACAATAAATACTAAGATAGACAATTAAGATACGTGCAACGTGATCATGTAGTTGGTCAAACAAGTATCAATAAGAAAAGATGGTAAACAGAATAACATACATTGAATATGGAAAGATAGACAAAATTATAATATTTGTAAAATATTGTACAGTGGCAAGATATACTTGTCTGGGGTTCCCAATCTGAGGAAGACATATAAATTATCAACTTGTCTCCCGAGCACTCATCGAAGGAAGACTGTCGTGCATCAAATTATGCCTGGAACTGAGTCGCCATCTCTGCTTGAAGATCATTATGTTATGCCTCAATCATCTTATAATGAGCATCGCTCGATTTCTTTTGGGCCTCTAGTATTTTTATTATTTTTTCTATCGGGTCAGACGATGATGTCGCCTTAGAGTTATCATCCTTAGTCGTCTGTAAAAGAAACAACTTCCATTAGCACTCATATAATATTTATAGGCTTATTGTATGGAATGTTATTTCATTCAGCGCTAACGAAAATCAATTCATCTGAGAAAATTGTTTGATCGTTTGAAACTTCCAATTAAAAACCATTTACAAAATTCGAGGAACTTTAAATCGTGCTCTGATACCAACTTATCATGCCCCAGTTTTACATAACTGATTCATCTTCGTATTCGGTACGGTAGAACTATTTGTCCTTGCTAGGCGTGATGCCGTACAAGTATGAGGTTGCACTTGTACAAGGAAAGAATATGCACATGTGTCAAAATCTTTTGTAAATATCTTAGCAACACAACAGCAGATTGAAGCAATACATTGTATACGAAGAAAAATATTCTTTTAATGATTAATTACAACGGAGTACAATTTTCTCGGCACTGAAATAAAAATGCCTGAATGGATTACATAGCTTTGCATAAAATAAAGACTCATAGACTTACATTAAATAATATTCTTATCCTATAAATTATATCCCTTTATTATATTCTTGAAACTAGAAAGCAGCAATTTGTAATCTTGGAATACTTTGAAGATAGGAAGAAGCTTTGGAAAAGAACTTCAACGAAAGCTTTATCTCCCTTGAGCTCCCATAGTACCTCACTCACCTGGGTTGCCCACAGAGATATGGGTCAGTACTTAGCTTGTACTGGTGAGCAGAACTAGTCCACTCACCTAAACCAACACTTCTGAATTAATTGACAAACAGTTTAATAGGCAACAGTTAAATAGGCAACAAATAAGCAGAGAAGAATACAATCTTTGCAACATATGAATCTTACCCCAGCCAATGGTCGTTCCTATATAAATTACATAATTTTCTTAACGCCCCTATACAAGATATTATTAGCATAAAAACTCTCTTCGAGTCATTTGTGGTATAATGCCACGATGGACATGTCGTATAGGACTTCGATGGGTGTGTGATACGCCATTCATAGTAGGTAGCAAGCCTCAATAAATGTCCCACTTAAACCCTATGCTACCAAAGCGTTACCCGGGCCAAACGATCTCCAGTGCCCCAGGTTTTGTTCGAGAAAATTTACTACCTTGTCCACAAGTTGTCCACGACCATGCAATACATCTAAGAATATATGATAAGCATAAATAGCAGTATAAGATATTAAATTATTTAAAGAAACAAGTACATCTAATTATTCTTATTTCAGCATAATTATTTAGAGTAATTTGAGAGAGATTGGTGGAGGGATGAGTCAATTTGGGAAAGAATTCAATTAGAAAATAGTTGGGATTAAGAAATAAGAGGAGAGAGAATATCCCTCCCCTAAATTTGTGTCGGCCACACATTTTCTCTCTCCCAAGCAATGTAGAATGACAAAGATAGACCCATTAATTAGTCATGAAGGTTATTCTAATCTCTATTTAATGGAAAGAGAATAATTTAAGTTGCAGTATAATGTGGCTAGTCTAAATATTAGGTTCAATATCATGTAATGTCTAGTTAGGTCCACTAGTGCTCACTAGTACTAAGTCTAACTAATGGGCTATACATTAACCACTAACTATATTAACAATGCATATATTTAAATATATATTATAAACAATATACAAATAATATATAATGACAAAAATACTCCTCTCCTTAGGTAGTTACAATCCTACCCCCCGAGAAATTTATTTTCCTCAAAATTTAAAGATGGCCGTACCCTCTCTAGGTCAACCCCCAGTCCAATCTAGATCATACAAGCATGCAAAATTAAAGAAGTCACTAATTATTGTCAACATACAAGGTGTTGGTTGGTCTCTGTCTATCATGATATTGCAGTCTCTATCAACAGTATACTACTATATATACTAACTATATAGCAAAAACTACTAAGCAACTATAAGGTACCAGGGAATCAACCAAACCAATAGATGAAAAGGACAGGAAGAAGAATAGAACAAAACCTGCTAACCCATTACCTACAGTATCGGTCTCCTCGACTGTCATTGCAAAAGTCTTGCCCCACTGGGTTGTCTCCCTTTGCTGGTGCAGAGCAATTTGTTATGCCATAGGTGGCCTAACTGGACTTCTTACCTATCTCGGATACTTACACCAGTTATTTACTAAATATTAATCTAGTCAAAATACTTAATATCAAGGATTACCACTTTAATTACTAATGTACATGTACACACTTAACTCACTGACACACACTACCTAGGATACTGTACTAACAATCCTATGATACTATATTCTGGTACTAGAAGCATACTCTACTAATACTCAGATTTCCTATACATCCCTTTGAGATACATGAACACATTTACTAATATGTCAACTCTTATTCTAGCTCACTTTCAAACAAACATAAGGTCTCATAGTTGTCTTAGTTCCTGCAGGCACCTGAACATTGCTCAACCACTTTCTAATTTGCAATGAACACGTGTATCTATGTCATGTCCCAGTCCCAAAATATATAGGACTAGATATACATACATATTCCAACTGTACAAACAAGTATAGGAACCCAATTTAATGGACTTAACTAGTTGTAGTACACTGTAAAATATATCTAAGTCATTGTATCTCAGGCAGGTAAAATCTAGTCTCATTGACAAAATATCATAGAATAAGAAATTGTATAAAATAGAATAAGTCTCAAAATCCACTACAAAAGAATATCTAGTGGAGAACAATCCATAAAAATGAGTACAAAAGAATACGGAAAGAATACAACTAAGAAATAAAGAAATAATCCCAAAATACTAAGCAACTATCATCCATGAACGAATGCTCAAAGAAAATCTTGTGGCTCCACCTCTAAGTCATCTTTTTCAAAATCTCTAACTCCGTAATCCGTTGGGTATAAGTGCTCGTCAGGATCTAAAAAAGGTGACAGGTCCTCAGAGGGACATAACAAGTACACAAGAAATTAACATGTATAAAAGTAAAGCCATAAACAATAAATGGGGTAACTAAACTATCTATGTGATGTGCACTCGAGAGATCTCTAATGGCGCATGAGGGGGGGGGGATAGAAGAATAGTCCTACTAGACGTTCCGTAAAACTCGGGGGTTACACAGTTACACCATTTTTACAATACAGTAAGAAACAGAAATCCCATACGCTCACTAGCAGATTCTTCCTTCCCATTGAACTATCTGAACCGTATACGTGGTGCAGACAGAATACAATTACGTCAATAAAAATTTAGAACTCAAACTAACACCAACTATTAACACAAGATGCAAACTCACGTACCGATGGCCAGTCAACACGCTAGTCCATGCACTCACTTACTCAGTGAACATGTTTGAAATAGTATCAGGTCATAAAAAATCACGTATCTTTACAACATAATGGGTATGTCTGCTACTTTAAGATGCGTGCATATAGCTAACAAAATAAAAAGAGCTAGGCATATATAAATTGCATAATACAAACAAGCAAGGTGTACTTGCCTCCTAAGCCAAGATGCGAGCACAACAATTCTGGTCTGGAGCTCTCCACAGGAATGTCTCAAATACCTACCAGTTAATTATTACACTAATTATACTCTTACTATAAAATTGGGTTACTAATAAGTTCTTAATTCTACGTTGATTGCACATGCAAGTAACTAGCCCTCAAAATATTACTAGTCGTTAAACATTATCAAAAACCTCTTTAAAGACATTAACTAATAAAAATAAATAATACTGGAATTTTGTTAGAAAATAGGGTTTTTAGTGATAGGGTCATCTCCTATAATTTCTATGAGTCAAAAACCTAAGTAAAAACTAAAACTAGGTCATAACATATTACCGAGAAGTCAATAAAACTAATTTTTAATAAACGGATAATTCTGGAATAAATACTAAAAAGTCAGAATTAAAATAACATAATATAATTTTAGATGTAGAAAATATATATTTTTGGCCGGGGTTTAAGTCTGAAATTGTCGGGGTCAAGTTATGTCAAAACTATGTCAACTTGTTACATAAAACACCTAGAATTCTAATTTTTTAAATAAAAATAAAATTCTGAATAAATATGGTCAAATAAATAATAATTTAATAAATACTATTCCTTTTATCCATACAAAAATAATTAGGATTTTACCATTTACAAGTTGATCCTATTAGGGTTGGCAATCAAACTTGCTTGTATGCATGCAAAGGGGTGGTACATGGTTGTTGTGACATTATAGACATAAGTTTTACATTTATTCAATAAATTTTAAAATATATATATATTCTTAAAAATACTAATCCATCTAAAAAAATTAGGTTTTCTATCTACTATTAAGTCCTAACGAAGTCCAAGGGTCTCCAACATGCATACATCAAAACTAGGTCAACTAGGTAACTATTTATGCATAAAAACTATTTAAATCAAAAAAAAATATTTCTAAAATATTAAAAAATAAATTTAATATTGGTTAATAACATCATATATTAATTATCTATAAAGTTTTAGAAGGGTTCGATGCAAAATTTTGAAGAAAACATAAACTATGTCAACTTCTCATTGTACATGCAATTTATTCCAAAAATAATAATAATTTAATAATCTTAAATAAATAGTAAAAATATGGATAAAAATAATTTAAACATCATATTTTTATATTATTAACATAATTTAATCAAGGTTTATACCTATGGGTGCATACATGCATTCATGGGTTTAATTTTTTACATGCCAACCCTAAAATAAAATCCTACAATAAAGAACATGACAATGGATTACAAATAAATATAAAATTATTTATTTATATATATACAATAATTATTCATGCATTCATCCACAATAGAGAGGGTTTGAGGAAGAAGGAGACTTACTAGAGGGAGAAGGATGAAGAACTAGGGTTCTTGGATGAAAGAGGTGGTGTGACCACGTGAGGAGAGGGTCGGCTTGGTGATGGTGGTGGCAGCTTGGAGGAAGGAGGTGAAAAAAATTAGGATTATGTAGAGAAGAGTTTAAGTTAGGATTTTTAGAAGATAGAAGAGAGGGGGAGAGATTTGGCTAAGGGAGGGGGGATCGCGCGGATATGGGGAGGGGGCTGTGGGTTTTGGGTAGGGTTAGGATTATGTATACAGTTAGTTTGTTAGAATATTTTCTAATTAGGTTGGTAATTTTAAAAGTCAAAAAGTAATCAATTAATTAATATGACAGAGATTTGATTTGATTCCATAGGATTAAAATAGTAATAAATAAATAAATAAATCCTACAAAAGAGAAAAATGGCCTAAATTGGCATGGAGGAATTATGGGTTACTATTTGAAAATGTTGGATTGGAAAATGATCATAAATAAATTATTTATATAAAAAAATATCTAAATTTTAGACACAATAAACTATGATTGTTACGCTAGTGCCATACTAATGCTAAATGGTTGAATTTTGTGTCACATGAAGATCCTACGGGTAGTATCTCCAAATTAGGCTACTTTCTACGAAGGACGATATAGATTTTAGGGTCATCATATGTCATTAATGTTCAAACTACGGTGAAGTAACCTAATACAATAATTAGATTCAAATAAATTTTAAAATAATCTAAATAAATATAATAAATATAGAATACACGCAAAATGCCCATTTTGGGGTGCGAGGTTTTACAACCTATCCACCTTAGAAAATTTTATCCTCGAAATTAAGAATATGGCACGATCTAAAAAAATAATAATGCGGTATGTAAATTCCATACCTGAAGACTCGCGTAAGTAAGAAAAATGCTCTAAGATTGAATCCTCTCGCTCCCAAGTCAATTCGTCCGGTGAATGTTGCTTCTAAGCAACACGGACTAGTCGAATGGTCTTCCCCTTTAGCACCTTCTCTCTGCGGTCGAGGATCTCAACCGACTGATCCTCATAAGACAAACTTGGTCCTACAGTGATCTCTGAATGATCCAATACATGGCTAAGATATGCCATGGCTAAGATCTGCCACATACCTTCTTAATTGTGAGATATAGAACACATCATGGACAGCCTCCAAGTTTTGCAGTAATGCTAGTCTGTAAGCAACCTCTCTAACTCGTTCTAATACGTCAAACGATCTGATGTACCTCAGACTAAGCTTTCCTCTACCTCTAAATATGATGGTTCCTCTAGTAGGGGAGATCCTTGAGAACACATGATCTCCCAACTTGAACTCTACTGGTCGACGGTGAGTATCTACCCACTGCTTTTGTCTATCTTGTGTTGCTCAAGTTTGACCTTGAATCTACTTGACCTTCTCCTCACCAACTCTGGTCCAAGTATCTGTCTCTCACCCACACCACTCCATCATACTGGCAATCGATACTTCCTTCCATATAATGCTTCAAAAGGAGCCATCTGAATGTTTGCTTGGCAGCTATTATTGTAAGAGAACTCTACCAAATACAAGTGATCCTTCCAAGATCCTCTGGAGTTAAGCATGCACGCTCTCAATATGTCCTCAAACGTCTGAATAGTGTGCACTGACTGTTCTTTGTCTGTGGGTGATAAGAAGTGCTAAACTTTAATCTAGTTCCTAGGTTGTCACGCATACTCCTCCAAAAGTGTGATGTTAACCTTGAATCTCTGTCAAAAACTAAGCTAACTAGACTCCATGTAGGCATATAATCTCCTTCATGTATATCTCTGCCAGAACTTCTATAGATTGACCAACTCTAAAGGGTAAGAAGTATGCTGCCTTAGTCAATCTGTCCATAATACCCAAACTGTATCTCGACCAGCTGGACTCCTCTGGAAACCCGTAACGAAGTACATGGTGGTGTACTCCTATTTCCACTCCGGGTTTGGAAATGGTTGGAGTAGTCCTGTTCGACTCTGATGTTCATCCTTAACTTGCTGATACATTAAGCACTTTGCCATTTATCATGCTATCTCTCACTTTATCCTGTGCCACAAGTAATTCTATCTCAAGTCTCTGTACATCTTCGTACCTCCCGGATGAATAGAGTATGATGAACTGTAAGCCTCCGATATTAGCTCATGCCTAAGCTCTCCATTAGGAACATAGAGGTGATCCCCATACCTTAAAGTCCCATCTTCATATATTATCAGCCCAGTCTGCAACCCAGCCTCAGTCCTCTGTCTAAGCCTCTGAAATCTCGCATCAAACTGCCTTAATATGCTCCACCAATGATGATTGTACTTAAAGGTTCATCAACTTTAAGACTTCTCCTGGCATAACCATCTCTTTGCCAAGATACTCTAAATCATATAACAATTCCTTCTGTATTGTCAAAAAGTACACCATCGTCTCCTACTCAACGCATCCGCTACTATATTAGCCTTGTCTGGATGGTATTGCAGCTCAGTGTCAAAATCTTCCATCAATTCGATCCATCGTCTCTGTCTCTGATTTAGATCCTTCTGAGTACAAACATACTTTAAACTCTTATGATCTGTATAGATCTCTACAGTCTCTCCGTATAAATAGTGCCTCCAAAGCTTCAGAGCAAAGATTATGCTGCAAGCTCCAAGTCATGAGTGGGGTAGTTCTTCTCATGTATCCTCAATTGTCGAGAACCATAGGCTACCACCTTACCGTACTATATCAAGACACAACCTAATCCCTTTTTGGAAGCATTACTATAAATAACAAATCCTCTCGGTCCAGTAGGTATGGTCAAGAATGATGTTGTAGTCAGGCACTTCTTTAATTCATCAAATGCCATCTCCTCTGTACAAATAAATTTCTAGTCCTTGTGGGTTAACCTTGTCATAGGCTCTGTAATCCTCACAAAATTTTCCACAAATCTCCAGTAATATCCGACAAGTCCTAGAAAATTTTATACCTATGAGACGTCGGTTGGGGTCGGCCACGTCTCTACTGCTGATATCTTGGCTGGATCCACTGATATGCCTTCTCCCAAAATAATACGCCCCAGAAAAGAGACAGGATCTTGGAGAAACTCTTACTTGTTCAGCTTAGCATATAACTTCTGATGTCTCAATATTTCTAGCACTATCTTCAAATATTTCTTGTGCTCCTCATGGCTCTTCGAATACACCAAAATATCGTCGATGAATACGACCATAAACTGGTCCAACTACTGATAGAATATTCAGTTTATTAAGTTCATAAACACAACTGGCATATTTGTCAATCCAAAGGACATTACTAAGAACTTGTAGTGACCATAGCGAGTCCTGAAAGCCGTCTTCGAAATATTCTCGTGCCTCACCTTCACCTGATGGTATCCTGATCTCAGATCAATCTTAGAAAATATATATGCTCCTGTCTGTTGGTCGAATAAGTCGTCAATCCGCGATAGAGGGTACTTATTCTTGATGGTTACTACATTAAGGGTTCTGTAGTCGATGCACATATGGACTGTTCCATCTTTCTTTGGCATGAACAATACTAGGGCTCCCTAAGGTGATGCACTTGGATTAATGAATCCCTTGTCCTGCAACTCTTGCAACTGCATATTAAACTCATCTAGCTCCTTCTTTGCTAGCTGATACACATTAGAAGATATCGGCGCTGCTCCTGGGACTAACTCAATAGTGAACTTGACTTCTCTGTCCTGCGGCAGACCCGACAACTCGTCTGGAAAGACATCTGCAAACTTCTCAATAATCGATAGAGGCACAACTTTCATTGCCATGTAAGCTCCACCTAATTGACCTACTCCCTTCTTTGTAGTTTCTCTCTTGAACTCAAACTCTGGCTGAACTGACGGCTTAAAGATAACACAATCTTTATGGCAATCTAGTACTATAAGATATTGGCTAAGCCAATCCATCCCCAATACTATGTCAAAATTTGGCATTAGAAATACCAAAAGTGGAGCTCCCATCTCCCGACCACAAATAATAACTGAACAAGTCCTATAGGTACTAGTTACAGGCACTATTCCTCCCCCGGTAAGAATCCTCCAACTCTTAGGCAAGGGTGAAGTAGCTATTCTATGCATAGCTATAAATCTAGATGATATAAAAGAAAGAGTGGCCCCATAATCAAATAAAATAGTGGTAGGTACTGATCCGAATAGAATAATACCTGTAATATTCTCTCCTTCGGTCTCTCCCCCTCCTTGATTAAGAGAAAATACCTGTCCTTGCCTCTGAGCTCTTGCCTGTTGTCTGGCTCTCTCGAACTGCACTGCATGCAATGCCAATGGAGGTCCTCCCTACTAACCTCCTGGTGCTGGTAAATAAGGTAATCCTCCTCCTTGCTTGGTTGCTTCCGGTGCCGGTACTGCTGGCTTTTGCCCTTCCAATGGAACTATGGCTCTACGCTGCGGACAATCCTGAGCTTGATGCTGTCCCTCTTCGCATATTAAGCAAGTCACCAATTTTTTCCTGCACTTCTTTTGTAGGTGCCCCTTCTTGCAGCAAAAATGGCAAGTCAGAGACTCTCTAAGCTGGTAGGGTCACATCCTTTGTTGCTGCTAATATCCTATTGGTCCTCTGATAGGCCCACCTTGCTGCATCTTTGTTGATCCTTGTTTAATCCTTTGTTGATTCCCTTTTTCTCTGCTGATAATCTCCTGAATCCTGGCCTCCGTGAATAATTTAGCATAAGAGATTTGGGATTATGAGCTGGTATAGTATTGAAGATCCTAGCCAGCCCATGATAAAATCTCTAAGTCATTGGATATCAGGACGACGCTATATCTACTAAGACGGCTAAACTTTAAGTCATACTCATCGATCGTCTTGTTCTCCTGCTCTAGATGGAGAAACTGGTTGTATAATGTATCCTTCACAGTAGCAAAAAAGTATTTTTTTCTTAAAGTAAACCAATAATTGCTTCCAAGTCTGGTGTGTACCCAATTGGCGTTCCATCGATTCCTACTAGTGATGAGCCTACCCTTCTAACTGAGTCCTCACACTTGTCATCCATAAGTTCGTAGGCAGCTGTGATGCCTCCAAAAGTTTCTTAGTGTTGGTTATCCAAGTTGTGGTCTCCTCTGAACTCTCATTGCCTTTATATGGCTTGGGGTTCATTTGCACAAAATTCTTAACTGAACCAACACGCACTTGTGGCACTGGAGCTAGTGCCTGGGCTGGTGCGGGTGCTGGTGCAGCCATCCTCTCAAGTGCTATCCGGAATTCCTGCCTCATCTCGGCAGCTTCCTGCCTCTGCTCTGCCGCTTATTGCCTCTGGTTGATAGCCAGTACGGCAGCCTGCTATCTCTGTTCCCGTATCATCATCTGAAAAAATTGGAACACCTGCGTCTGGCCGTCCTGTGGTGCTGCTGGAGCTGGGGGAGCTCCATTACGCACTACGGAAGAAGCTGATGGAACCGGATTGTCAGTCTGTCCATCCGGTCTTGGAAGTCGAGGAGTCGTCGATGCCTCTCCTGGTTATTGGCCATCGACCCCTGAAGACATGTTGCCCCCGGTAGCGGCACGACTGTTACACAAATTTATCTCTCTACAAGAGATGAACAAAATATTAGAAAGAGTACATTAATCAAACAGGATGCAAGTATTTATTTAAATAGGACGGATTGGGTGGAAGGTGAGTTATAATCAAACGTGAATGAGACCTAAAACTCTAATCCTAAGTGCAGGCCCGCTCGGTACAGTTGTGTAACTGAAACGGCTAACACGACCTGCATGGGTCACCACTAAAAATATGTCATATCCCTATCCCAAAGTATGTAGGACCAGGTATACGTACATATGCCAGTTGTACGAACAAGTATAGGAACCCAATTTAAAAGACCTAACTTATCATAGTACGCTGTAAAATATATCTAAGCCACGGTATCTCAGGTAGGTAAAACCTAGTCTCATCCACAAAATATCACAGAATAGAGAACTATATGAAATAGAATAAGTCTCAGAATCTACTACAAAAGAATATCTACTGGAAAACAATCACCAAAAATGAGTACAAAAGAATACTGAAAGAATACAACTAAGCAATAAAGAAATAGTCCCAAAACACTAAGCAACTATCATCCATGAACGAATGGTCAAAGAAACTCATGTGGCGCCACCTCAAAGTCCTCGTCTGCAAAAACTCCAACTCCGTAATCCGTCGGGTATAAGTGCTCGTCGAGATCTGAAAAAGGTGTCAGATCCTCAGAGGAACATAACAAGTACACAAAAAATTGACATGCATAAAAGTAAAGTAGTAAACAATAAATGGGATAACTAAATCATCTATATGATGTGCACTCAAGATATATCTAATGGCGCATGAGAGGAAAGAAATAAAAGAACAATCTGCGTTCCGTAGAACTCAGGGGTTACACAATTGCACTATTTTCATATTACAGTAAGAAACAGAAATTCCATACTTTCACTAGAAGATTCTCCCCTTCCAATGAACTATTTGAATCATATACACGGTGCAGACAGAATGCAACGACGTTAATAAAATCTAGAACTCAAACTAACACCAACTACTAATACAAGACGAGAACTCACGTACCGATGGCCAGTCAACACGCCAGTCCATGCACTCACTCACTCAGTGAATATGTTCGAAATAGTACCAGGTCATAAGATACCACGTATCTTCACAACATAATGGGTACGTCTACTACTCAAAGATGTGTGCATACAGCTAAAGAAATAAAAAAAACTAGGCATATATAAACTGCACAATACAAACAAGCAAGGTGTACTTGCCTTCCAAGCCAAGATGCGAGCATAACAATTCTAGTCCGGAGCTCTCCACAAAAATATCTCGAATACCTACTAGTTAATTATTATAATAATTAGACTCTTACTATTAATTTAAAAATAGTTTATTAATTAGTTCTTAATTCTACGTTGATTGAACATGCAAGTAACTAGCCCTCAAAATATTACTAGTCATTAAACATTATCAAAAACTTTTTTTATGACATTAATTAATAAAATAAATAATTCTAGAATTTTAATAGAAAATAGGATTTTTAGTGATATGGATATTTCCTATAATTTCTATGAGTCAAAAACTCAAGTAAAAACTAAAACTAGGTCATAACATGTTACAGACAAGTCAAAAAAACTAATTTTTAATAAATAGATAATTCTAGAATAAATACTAAAAATCAGAATTATAATAATATAATATAATTTTAGATGTAGAAAATATAGATTTTTGGTCGGGATTTAAGTCTAAAATTATCGGGGTCAAGTTTTGTCAAAACTATGTCAACTTGTTACATAAAACACCTAGAATTGAAATTTTCTAAATAGAAAAGTCTGAATAAATATGGTAAAATCAGTAATAATTATAATAAATACTATTTCTTTTATCCATACAAAATAATTAAGATTTTACAATCTACAAGTTGATCATATTAGGGTTGGCAATCAAACTTGCTAGTATGCATGCAAAGGGATAGTACATGGTTGCTGTGACACTATAGACATAAATTTTATATTTATTCAATAAATTTTAGAATATATATATATATATATATATATATATATATATATATATATATATATATATATATATATATATATATATATATTCTAAAAAAATAGTAATACATCTAGAAAAATTAGATTTTGCATCAACTATTAAGTCCTAACAAAGTCCAAGGGTCTCCAATATGCATACATCAAAACTAGGTCAACTAGGTAACTTTTTATGCATAAACCCATTTAAATCAAAAAATATTTCCAAAAAAATATTAAAAACTGAATTTAATATAGGTTAATAACATCATATATTAATTATCTACAAAGTTTTAGAAGGGTTCGATGCGAGATTTTGAAGAAAACATAAAACTAGGTCAACTTCCCATTGTACATGCAATTTATTCCAAAAATAATAATAATTTAATAATCTAGAATAAATAGTAAAAATATGGATAAAAATAATTTAAATATCATATTTCTATATTATTAACATGATTTAATCAACGTTTATACCTATGGGTGCATACATACATTCATGTGTTCAATTCTTTACATGCAAACCCTAAAATAAAATCCTACAATAAAGAATATGGCAATGGGTTACAAACACATATAAAATTATTTATTTATATATATAAAATAATTATTCATGTATCATACACAATAGAGAGGGTTTGAGGAAGAAGAAGACTTACTAGAGAGAAAAATAAAGAACTAGGATTATTGGATGAAAGAGGTGGTGTGACCACGTGAAGAGGGGGTCGGCTTGGTGATGGTGGTGGCGGCTTGGAGGAGGGAGGTGAAGAAGAAAATTAGGGTTTTGTAGAGAAAAATTTAAGTTAGGGTTTTTAGAAGAAAGAAGGGGTATATATATATATATATATATATATATATATATATATATATATATATATATATATATATATATATATAAAGAGAGAGAGAGAGAGAGAGAGAGAGAGAGAGAGAAGAAGGGGAGAGATTCGACCGAGGAGGGGGGATCGTGCGGATATGGGGAGGGGGCCGTGGGTTTTGGCTAGGATTAGGATTATGTGGGTAGTTAGTTTGTTAGGATGTTTCCTAATTAGGTATTTAGTTATTTAAAAGCCAACAACTAATCAATTAATTAATATGACAATGATTTGATTTGATTCTATGGGACTAAAATAGTAATAAATAAAAAATAAATTCTACAAAAGAAAAAAGTGGCCTAAATTGGCATGGAGGAATTATGGGTTGCTATTTGAAAAAGGTTAGATTAGAAAATAATCACAAATAAATTATTTATATAAAAAAAATCTAAATTTAAAGATAACTAGTATATACGCACGTGCGTTGCACGTATTTCATATTACTTGAAAAAAATAATAGTTCATTAAAAGAGCAAACCATAATTTCTTAATTTTATTATAGGTGGAAATATAATAGGCAGGAGCATGAAAGTTGGGAGAAATTAAATGACGGGAATATGAAAGGTTTCTCTTATCTCTTGGGTTCATGTGCCTACTTTGCATGCATTCTTTATTAATTTTTGTTTTATTTTTCAAACTACCTACTTTGCATACATGCATATCTTTGTTTTATTAACTATCATTCCCCAAGTTGCCTCATGCATGCATACATACATTTAATACGTATTTAATTACTGTTTTAATTACTTATATATCCTTATCAACGTTAATACATATTGAAATGTAATGAAGGGTATTTTTGGAACAAAAATTTTTCACGGTGAAGCCTAGTTTTGGCATTATATAGTAGAATAGATAAACTATGGTTGTTACGATAGTGTCATACTAATGCTAAATGATCGAATTTTGTGTCACATGAAGATCCTACGGGTAGTGTCTCCAAATTAGACTACTTTCTACGAAGGGTGATATAGATTTTGGGGTCGTCCTATGTCATTAATGTTCAAACTATGGTAAAGTATCCTAATACAATAATTAGATTTAAATTAATTTTAAAATAGTCTAAATAAACACAATAAATATAGAATATACACAAAATATCTATTTTTGGGTGAGGGTTTTACAATCTCCATGCACTCATGTTCCCTATTGGTTCACCCTACCAATCTAGAATACTCTATATAAGGTGCCTACTAAAGTCTTGACACTATCTTCATAAGGCACTAACTGCTATATGTGACACTTAGATGATACTCTCATATTGGGTTACTCATGTTCTCATCTATACTTAATACCCTAGCCACTATGATGCTTGTAGCATAAACCTCCATGTTACTTGAGGTACTCTGGATCTTGCCATTAAAGAACTCCTCCCATCTAGATATATGGTTGTATACCCAATTCTAACACTCACAATCACTCTAGAATACTTACACGTATCTTGAAAATATAAACATATATAAATACTTTCTACCCACTATGATACTAAACACTAGACACTGCTATCAAACTATTACTGTTTTACCCATCGTACAGTTCACTGATACATAGCCACTCTCATACCTATTATACTCGCAATGTATCCACACTCACTGAAGCTTACCCTGACACAGGTTACCTTTCCTCTCTTACTGTCATGAACACTTGTACTCCTACTCTTTCTGACACTCTCTTTTATACTTTCTCTCAATATTGTACTGATGCACCTAACTAATACTACCACCCACAATAATACTCACTGATACTTAACTGACATGTTATACCTATCACTTATTACTCATCCCTACTTCTGATACACCTTGGACACTTGCACTTGCTAAGTACTCTTGGTTCACAAACACTAACTCATAATTATACTTAACACCTACAATAGTTCTCATGATCACACACACTCTACCACTTCTCCTCTTGCCACTAGCTCACTCACTATATTACCTTACTACACTCACTAGAACTCATTATCACATGCATCTAATGCACTAGCTATTTGCTTCTATGATACACAGGTTTCACTTGTACACCCACAGACAGACACAGGATTCCATATCTTGTTGATATATATCTCTTCGCACACCTACTATACTTGAAACTGCCAACTGATACACTAACTAGTGGTACACCTAACATACCATCCATGACCAATCTTGACACTTCTTAACCCATGGCATTATATTTCTAATGTCCAGGACCCTCACTTCCTGATGCTCATGAAACTCAACCACTGATACTTTACTTTACCATTATATAATTTACTCATCATCCATTGTGCATTTGTGCACACAATTCTAGACGCTCGACTTGCTTCTTCCATATATCACTCCCTAACATATAAACAGCCTCAATTACTAGGTGATATACTCTCACTAGACACATACTTGTGCACACATATCTATCCATACTAATGAACAACTTCTATATATAACACAAGTCCTACTACTTAGCATAATATATTCTAACACTATCACACTCACCTAAACACTTATGGGTACCACTCTAACATGGCACACTCACTAATATATCTCATGGATACACATCTCTAGATAATCAAGTGTCAAGCACCAATAGAATAACGAGTCTCCATTTATAGTCAAAATAATTTTACGATATTCAATTGCTATTTGGATCACTCAACTATATGAACCTACATCCATCTAAAACATGCATGATGACATGATACCAATACCTAGAATCATAAATGGGTATGCTACTCGCTCTCACAACTCTTTTATTTCTAATACCAAGGTACCAATCATTAACTATACTCTGATACCAACCTTAGATCTATTATTATAAATGGTTCTACACAATGAGTCACTTCTAGGCTTATATACTGATACCTAATGCTCATATACCCAACCAAGAACCACTTTCAGATTCATAAGCTACACTCCCAACCATCAATACTAATCCTCAACTTGACACAGCGTATCTGCAAGTTACAAACTACTGTACTATCAAGGAAGCTACCTCAGGAACTAATGAAGGTAAAATTCTATAAGGAATTGAACTAGAGGCACTAAAGATATCTCTATCCTGAGCGAGTAAGGTGATGGAACATAATTCAATGATTACAAAAGTTGAATGATAGAGACGATATATTAAAAATTTAATTAATATACAATCTGGTAATTATACACGTCTATCTGAAATAATGTTACCAAGAATCCTCGTCATGTCAGTAAGCATAGTTGCGATAAACTATAGAGTCCATAACTAAGGTATATACCCCTACAATCATTTTATCTAGAATTCTTAAAATGCTAACTGGTATGGCTGTGAGAAAATCTAAATTCCATAACCAAGGTAAGTATATCCAAAATCATGCTCTATGTCTTTGCCACTCTATGGTTGCGATAAACTCTAGACTCCATAACAAAAGTAGACGGTTACCTTTCTCACTATTCTCATCAAAATATTTTTATCAAAATATACCTTAATTAAGTCCATAAAATTTATCTCGATACAAAAATCAAAGTCAACAACGAACACCAAGAATCAAATTCAACAACGAATAAGTGAGAGTGAACGAAAATAAGTGGAAACATATTTTAAAATAAAATTTATAGTAAGATTCTCAAGGGGGTTCCCAAAAATCTCTCAACAAATTCTAATTTGTGATTGAGTATTCTCTCTTCCTATATCATATATCCTATATCATATCGCAGACTCGCAGTAGTACGACTAAGCTATTGTACTACCACGACTTTGTACTAATTGTGAAGCATGTCCTGCATGGGCCACCACAAAAATGTGTCACGATCCGCACCCAGTGTAAGGGCACGAGTACGGAGGTACGTCTAGCATATGCCGCAACATCGATGATAGAACGGTGTATAGGTCAACAATACTATCTAATATCTCACATAATATTTATATGAAGCATGTCAATAATATCTCAACTCCATACGGAGGACAAGATAACAATATATATGATAATCAATACTCAATCACAATAACTAGCAAAAGATAATGGCACGATATAAAATAATAGAAATACAGTCACAAGTCACAAATACAATCCAAATCCAAGTCTAATTGTCTAGACACAATATAAACAGTCTCAAATATATAACATGCCAAATGTCTGAGCTGGAGACGTATCCAGTATAATAAGGGAAATAACTAAGTCTGCTATACTAGTTGAGTCTCCTCAATTGCTGGCACTAGATAATCCTGCTCTAAGGGTGCTACCTCAGACTGCTCACCATCCAGTGGCCTGTAGTAAGAAGGACACCACTCCTCTAACCAATCATCTAAAAAATATATCCATTCAGGATAGGAGCAAAGTACAAAACTCTGAAGCAGTTCCAAATACATGGTAGAGAATATATAACAAGTAATACAAGATGCACAAATAAATATGAAATAGAAATATAACTAAAATAGGCAGGTAAATACTAGAACGATAAATATAGGCTATATGGAATAAACTGTAAGTAAAAGAAATTATAATAGTGTCTATATAATTTAGAGCACAAGTTCCTTATGTGATCGGCTTGGGTTGCATATGATTATACTAAGGTAACTCAATTATACATGAGATATAAAATTAACATACACATGATTATGCTAAGTAATTGATTACATAACCAACTTCTACTCTCCCGCCCCAACCAATACTCATGGATCCAATCATGACACGTTACGCACATGGATTTAATATAAGCACACGGAGCACACGAATATGGTATGAGCATACGAGGCCCACGAATATAATACGAACACAAGGAATACTAGATGCACACGATAAAGTATATGTGTAAGGAGTACCCAAAGTACACGATAAAGTATATGTGTAAGGATTACCAGATGTACATGATAAAAGGGATAACATCTCCTGATAGGATCCATATAGTACCAGTCCATGTAACGACGTGTCAAAATCAAGTATAATAGTTCTAGAACATGTGATATATAAACTATCATGTAATAAAAACTAACATAGAGATATACTCGTCTGTGATCCTGAGCAAATGGTATAACTCGGTGTTCGAACTAGTGTCACACAGACCTATATATGAAATATTATGTCATTTTGGTGTAATAAATATAAATAAGCTAAAATGAGTTAAAATATAATTTTTAGACCATTTCTAGGACATACTAGTCAAACTAGGTCAACTAAGTCAATATCTTGATTTTAGGGTCAGACCTAGCTTCTAGAATGATTACAAGTCTAAACTAGTTCATTTTTGGTAGTACTGACATACCTAGATTTTTAGGTCCATAACTTGCATGTACTAGCTATACTAGCTATCATTACTAAGTATCATATATATATATATATATATATATATATATATATATATATATATATATATATATATATATATATATATATATATATATATACTATGTTATCACAAGGTATCCAATTAACACCCTAGTATCTAGGATACCTTACATTGTAGGCTAATCCCATACCTTAACACATTGCCTACAAACTAGTCACTCTACTAATACTTTACCCAAAACTTTTCACTTGGCAATTACCTTGGTGTCAAACCCTTACCTTAGCCTTCTAATAGTTGATAGTACACTTAGTATCTTAACTCATTGCCTTGCTCATACTAGCTATAATACCTTAGTACCAATATGTAATTACCTTATATTTACTAACTAACCTCTCATCAATACCTACCCATTACTCACCACTTGTTAACATTCATATATCCAACCTTAGGACACCACACTCACTATTATTAATCCACAACTGAACCACCCTAGTATCAGTCATCCATTTACTCACTCACATGGACCACAACACCATGATATACTATTAAGTACTAGTACATACTCACTGCCTACTACAGTTCCTTGATTACTGCACCTTGCTCTAAGTCTCTTTATACACTTCATTAGACTAATACAAGCATCTTATTCATAGTGCACTACCACTACTCCTTTCCCTTACCTACACATGAATCACCTTCATTCTTGACTACAACTGATAGCCCCCATCCTAACACCTGATTACTTGAACCTCCACCTCTGTGTTGAACTGCACATCAACATTTTCCCTCACCTATTGACTATTTTTGTTATTACCTCTTCCTTTCTTGCATATACTACTGGTGTATGATACTTTAACCTGAGCACCCTCTCTTTCTCTAACACCCTACTCACTCACTGCATCACACCAACTGGTGTACAAAAGTGTACACAGCACCCCCCTCAAGTTCATGACACACACACACACACAAGCTCAATTCAGATCCTCCCCTCACAAACACAATAATACACAAGCACACACTCTCAACTGATATATACAGACTCAGTCACAATAACTGGTACCCGGCCCCCTAACCTGTAGACACAATCCCCACTTATATATATATATATATATATATATATATATATATATATATATATATATATATATATATATATATATATATATATATACTCTCCACTAATAGTCAATTCATCAAACACTTATGGTTCACAAATAGGGTACTCAAGATACGCACTAGTATCTATATGATACTCTCGCTACCAACACCCAAACACACTCCCATGGTCATGATACCACTCCAATTCAATATGGATATCTAATATACTAATTAAATTCAAAATAGAACAAATGATAGTTATTACAAAGTATGGTAAGGAATTTGATATGTGTATCATAAGTGTTAAAGAAAAAACCCCCAAAATTATCCCGCATCACAAAGTATCATGATACGTCCTACTCGCATCCAATTATGAGCACATATCTAGCCTCACACACTCAATATAAGTCTAATTAGACCTAATTAGTCTAATAACAAAAACTTGGTGTACCAATCTCGAATTTATCCAAATTAGACACAAAACTTAATTTAGAAGTCACAATAGGGGGTCATATGAACCTAGTTCTTCTTCCTATGGGTAGCCTAAGACATGGGTGGGTTCCTAATGCTCAAATGCAATAATTAGAATCTAAATAAAGAGGAATTTTAGATTTATATTTATTGGGAGATGGATTCTCAATACAAAGTCCAAGTGGACATAATTAGGACACAAGCTCTTAGTCAACTCCTTCTTCTCCAAGTGCTCCTTACAATCCAAGCTCCTAGGCTCCTTAGATGATGAAAATGAAAGAGATTGAGAGAGATTTGAGAGAGATTTGTGGAGGAATGAGTCAATTTGGGGAAGAACTCAATTAAAAAATAGTTGAAATAAAGAAATAAGAGGAGAGAGAATATTCCTCCCCTAAATTAGTGCTGGCCACACCTTTCCCCTCTCCCAAGCAATGTAGAATGATAAGGATACCCCCACTAATTAGTCATGAAGGTTATTATAATCTCTAATTAATGGAAAGGGAATCATTTAAGTTGGAGTCTAATATAGTTAGTCTAACTATTGGGTTCAATGTCATGTCATGTCTAGTTAGGTCTACTAGTGCTTACTAGTACTAAGTCTAACTAATGGGCTACACACTAACCACTAACTATATTAACAATGCATATATTTAAATATATATTATTAAAATATACAAAAAATATTAAATAAAAAAATATCCCACCAGAAATTAGGTAGTTACTGTCATGCATATCGAAAAGAATGTATTCGACAACATCTTCAATATGGTGATGGATATCAAGAAAAAAATAAAATACAATCCCATAGAAAGAAAGGACTTGAAAATTATTTACAGGCGTTCAGATTTACGCCTAAAATAAAGTGCCAATGGTAATTTCGTCAAGCCTCTATCTCTATTTACATTAAGTAGGGATGATAAATTGATAAATGCAACTGGATTTCAAAATTAAGATTTTCTGACGGCTATGTCTTGAATCTAGCTAGATGTGTCGATCTCAGCCAACGTAAGATGACAGGGGTGAAGAGTCATGATTGTCACATGTTCATGGGGAGGTTACTTCCTATCGCTCTGAAAGAGATGATGCCTTCTCCGATAGCGGAGTTATATATATTCTTTAGAGATTTATGTTCAAGCAAGTTGGCGGTGCAACATATGTTGGAACTTGAGGAGAAGATTGTATTGATATTGTGCAAATTATAACGAGTATTCACCCTGACTTTTTTGATAGTATAAAACATTTGCCAATTCATCTTTTATACGAAGCTCGTATTGGTGCTCCGGTCCATTATCGGTGGATGTATCCATTTGAGAGGTATCAAATAATTATATTGTACTAGTAATTTCTTTATTCAAATAATTCTAATATTCAATATATTATTTATACATATCTACTTTACCGAAAGAAGAAGGTGGGTAATACTCTACCAGAACGGCCTATAGATACCTTAAATTTTAAATATAAATTCAATTTTAAATAATAAAATAAGTGTATACATACGTACAAATATTTTATATAAAATATGTATATAATGTACTAATATATAGTTAAGGAAGAAATAGAATTATTTTTACAAATAAAACACAAAAAATTTAAATAAAAAGTAACAAAAAATATAAAAGAAAAATATATAAAAGAAATGAAATAAAATAAAGCAAAAGAAAAAGAAAAAGAAAAAGACAAGAAAAGAAAAATAAAGAAAAATAAATAAACAAAAACCTAAACTACCCGACCTAAGGCAACCCCCTCCCCCCGCCACCTCACCCCCACCCCCACCCCCATCCTTGGTAGGATCAGCGGTGCCGCCCACCCCCTTACACACACACACACACACACACACACACACACACACACACACACATATATATATATATATATATATATATATATATATATATATATATATATATAGCGTATCAAAACTCTAATCCTAGACACTTCTCTACCTCTCTGCCTCCGACCACCCCATCCCTCACCGTCGACCGCCTCCAGCCACCATGTGCCACTGGACAGCGACCGTGTGCGACAAGAGCAACAGTCCGAATACAACAGCACTTACGCTGACCACCACGACTTCGTGTCATAATTTTTCTCAACTCGTTTAATCATTTTATGAATCATCTTCGCATGTATCTTCCTAATAAAAACCTCATTAAACCCTAGTAATTAGTTTTAATTAAATAGCTTTAAAATGAGGTAGAAATCGAGATCAAAACTAAAAAAAAAAACATAGTTTCTGACACGACAAAAATAGTCTGCGGCACCTACTTTTGAGATCCATATCTTTCTCCACAGTTGGAGAAACGTCGAACCAATTTCACCTTTGTGTAGATAACCTAACCACCTTCAAAATTTATTAATTAGTTTAATTTAATTTTTAGCATTTAGCCATTAAAAATTAGGTTCAAAAATCTAAAAAATTTATCTTCATAAATTAAAATTTCTCCATACGGAGTCCGTTCCGCCAAACAAAATGACTTTATCGTGTACCAATATTACTGAAAGGCATGAATAGTATTTTCTGACATGTGGGCTTTCGTGCAACTTGATTTGGACGTGTGTGCACGTCGAAATCAACCCGTATCAGGCGATAGTTTCCCGTATCGGTATTTTATAAACTATCCAATTAGTTTGTGCTCGCTCATCGGATCGCAAAAAAATTTGTGCTGCTGGACTCGTAGTGTCTGACTTGTCCTGTGACCCAAGTTTCGTCCAATTTTGAGTCAGCCGGTGAATCGTCGTTTTGTAGATCCAACGATTTGACTTGATGAGCGATTTTGTGATCGGCTCACCGAAATCCAAAAATAGATATACTGTTAAGTTTGTATCACCGTTTAAAATTTATTTGACCTATAAGATATCCGATTTAGAGACCTTTAGCTTTGGAACACTTTTCAGTGCAAAGTGGACCACTTATGGATTTCGTTTTGACCCGAAATGATCATTTTAGCTCATGTGTCCAAATTGGACGAATAGATAGTATTTTTTGACTATCTCGCTTATTTTAAGAACATTGGTGATGTCTATTTCAGCATCCGAAGACGTTTATTCATCTTTCACATTTTCTGGTTCGTTGTACTTGTCATGCATTATTTCAGCACCAAATAACCACCAGGCAAGTATACCTTGACCTGATTACTACTTATTTGTATTTAATTTAGCATGTTTCATTTCGGTCATTTATTTTCTTAATTATTTATATTATTAAACTGTATGTCCAAGAAATACTTGGGTGCAATGACGGTATGCATCGTTTATTTGTCTTTTATTTTTACTATGCATGTCGACCTAGAGTTATGAGACCACCCCATTATTTTAAGGCATATATATGTTTTATTTATCCATGACATGTTTTTCACGAGTGTGAGTCTCATATAGATCACAGACTTATGTATTGACTAATCATCAGTATGTATGGGACGTGTGAGAGGAAATAACTCCTAATAGGGATATATGCTCGAAGGCTTGACAGTAATTTAGAGGTATTGTGTTGTGGATACGACATGGATAGGAGCATGGATTGGGGAGGACAATGAGTAGGCATATGGGCTACTTTACACATTCCTTTTTGTAACCCGCACGCTTCACCGGAGATGCATGGTGAGATGACCCTATATTATTTATGTCGACCTCTGACGATTGAAAGACGTTATGCTTTGTAGAACACTGATTTTCCAAAAAAATTATGCCGATCCCATTTTAGCCAGACAGCCCATGCATTGAAAAGTTGTTCTCAAAAGTGCATTTCATATAGAATGGTTAGGTGACCCATTTTGGATATTTATTTCCAATATTATGTGGCTTATTTTTATGTATCTTGTTACGTCCCTCTGAGGATCTGGATCCGGATATTTTCTCCGGTATAGAGGAACATGACTATTCACAGCAGTACGGAACATAATTTGCTACTTTATTCTCTTTCGTGGAGCTCTTTTCCTTCGAAATTATTTGGTTCGTAGTTGATAGACTTATTAGGTTGCTACTCTTTCTTTCGCCTATTATTTGAAGTAGTCAGATTCTATTATTATTCTGCTTTGGTAGTAGATTTGTCTCCCACCAACTATTAGTTCTTTTCAACTATTTCATATTTGGTTCATTGACATATTTGATTATTTATTTTTATTTGGTTTTTTGGATGAGATTAGTTGTACCCATTGACTGCAATTATCTGAGATAATATTATAAAGCGTACATGTTTATTCGAGGGTTCCATATATTAGAGTATCCTTCATATACATATGGCTGGCATGCTTGCGTATACCTGGTCCTACGTATTTGGGACTAGGGCGTGACACGGCCATCCAATTTTGGTCTTCCCGAGCTGTAGGCCGATGGAGCGACGTAAGTATATAACTTTATTTTATTGTAAATTCACATATTTGTTTATACTTTTTTATGTTCTAATTGTACATTGTTTACTTATTTCAGGTTTTTCGATTCCAGCTAGGAAAGATTTAGGAAAAATTATGCGACGTCAATTCCATGGTCCCTATCTTAACTTCAGTGACATCCCACTGGATATGCGATATCTTTTGTTTGAGATGCTGGGGGTATGTATAAGATTGTCTGTCACATCCGTTCCTTGATTTCATATTCATGTACTTGGTTGTGTATTAAATTCTGTATTTGATAATTTGAATTTTTGGGAGAGACTACCCAGGACCAGTGTGAACCCATTTGGCAATTGTCATAGACCCGTATTAGGACTCGAATATAAATAAAATTCCTAATACGGGTTCACTATTGAACTACTAGACTTGTGTTTTCTTGGACGGTTGAGATGAGTAGGGGTTATGGATTCATGAAGTGGATGGATGAGATTAAATCTTATCTCATATATATAAGCACATTTGTTCTCTCTCTTCTTCATTCTTCTCATTTTCTCCCTTTCTCTTTTACTCACATCCTCTCCAAAATTCAAACCCCCAAATCCTATATCTAGCCTAGGAGTTTAACTTCCTTATTCTCTTTGGAAGAGATTATAGTTAGGGTTACCAAACACTTAAGGCAAGTACATCTTGCACAAAGTGAAGAAACCATAATTTTTGAAATATTTTATTTCTTTAAAATATTTTTGCATATTTTTAACTTATAATGTATATCTAGTAATCCTCAACAAATTTAGTACTTGGTATTTTTGATTTTGATGAATGGTTTGGAGTAGATCTTAGTTTCAAAGTTAGGTTTTTTACGAATTTCATGGATTTGATATCTTAAAACTTGAAAATTTTGAAAAACTAATTATCCCATATTGTGGGAAATTCAATTTTATTCAATTTTGGCTTTTAAAACATCAAATTTTGAGTTGAAATAAAAATTTTATGGCCAAAGTAAGTTTTTAGAATTTTTATGTCGGCTGAAGAAGAAGAATAGTGCTAGCGTAAAACTATGCATAAGTCCCTGGCGTATAAACTGTGCAGAACCCCTTGAGTACAAACTATGCAGAAGTTCCTGGTGTATAACTGCACAAAACCCCCTAGTATAACTGCGTAAAAGTCCTTCCTTCTACGTATAACTGCGCAGAAGTCCTCCCTTTGCGTACTTTTTGCACATGATCCTATTTTTGCATAAAAAGTACGTCAATGAACCATTTTTGAACTAAAAATACACGGATGAGCTATTTTTGAGCCAAAATATGCTAGAAAGCTACTTTTGCCTATTTTAAGCCATTTCTGACTGTTTTGTATGCAGAAAAGCTATTTTAGCCTATTTTTAGTTATTTTGACTGTTTTGTGCACATATTTGTTATTTTGCTGTTTTGTATGCGAAAAAGCTATTTTGCCTATTTTAGGCTATTTTTGTCATTGACTAGAAGGCACTGTCTCTACTTACAAGAGATCAACGCAAGAAGTGACTGAAGGAGGACTTCTGAGAGAAGATGGATACTCTATAATACAAAGGCCAAGTGCGCAAAGGCGAAGAAAGCCCGTGCTAAGGGTGGTCACCACACTAGTAGATCTATCCCGTACTCTGAACATTACCGACCGATAGTGAGTATTTTAAATTTTTATCCATGTTGATTTATTTGAATCTTATACTTTAGTTATTAATTACTTAATTATTTTCACTACCAAAATAAGTCAAATTAGCGACGTCTGGAAACGTCGCTAAATGGCCTAAAAATGTCGCTAAAAAAATTAGCGACGTAATTAGCGACATTTCAATAAAGTCCTGTTTAAGCTAGTCGTTGATAGGAAAAACGTCGTAAAACTTCGCTATAGCAACGTTTTCTAGCAATGTATTTGCGTAGCTAATATTTTTTATATTAGCGACGTTTAGCAACGCAACGTCGCTAAATTAGCGACGAGTTTTGTGTCGCTAAATTTTTTTTTAGCGATATTTTGCAACACATTTAGCGACAATTTATTGACCTGACAAATACTGCCATGTC
>JAYESA010000012.1:52177477-52244977 GCA_036927795.1 Iris macrosiphon | reverse complement strand
CTCTAAATTCAAAGATAAAAACTACGCCCAGAAAATAAAACAGAATAGAACAAAAATAATCAGGAAAGAATATACTCAAGGCACAAACAAATATGGGTAACGCTTTCATATTTTATCCTCTCTCTCCCATGTAGACTCCCCCGGTGAGTGATGCCTCCATACGACACATACCAAAGGAATAGTCTGGTTCCTCAGCACCTTCTTTCTCCGATACAGAATCTCAACTAGCTGCTCTGGATAGCTAAGAGTAGGGCCCACCTCTTTCTCCGAGTGATCCAACACGTGACTAGGATCTGCCACGTACCGTTTCAACTGTGATACATGAAACACGTTGTGCACTCCCTCCAATATAGGTGGCAAGTCTAGTCTGTAAGCAACTACATTGACCCTCTCTAGAATAGTAAAATATTCGATAAATAGCGGACTATGCTTCTTGCCTCCACCGAAATGAATCGTACCTCGTATCGGAGAAATCCTCAGAAACAACAAACCACCCACCTAGAACAAAATATAACCTTAAGAACTTAATCTATAACAAACAACCAATAATAAGCACAAAACAAAATCTAAAACTATACCTCAAACTTCAAGAGTATCCGGTAGCTATCGGCCCAATGTCGTTGTCTGTCCTGCGCCACTCGAAGTCTGTCTCTGATCAGCTTAACCATCTTTATCGCATCTACAACCATCTCTGGACCTAGCAAAACTCTCTCTCCAATATTGTTCCATGACAAAGGATTACGACATCTCCGACCGTACAGAGCCTCAAATTGTGACATCTTTATACTAGCCTGGGAGCTGTTATTGTAAGCAAACTCTATAAAACAAAGATGGTCCTCCCAAGATCCCCCAAAATTTGGTTCACAAGTGCGCAATATATCCTCGAAAGTCTGAATAGTCCTCTCTGACTGCCCATCTGTCTGGGGGTGATATGCAGTACTGAACTTGAGCTGGGTATCCAAACTCGCCTGTAAACTCCTCCAGAAATAAGAAGTAAAATGACTATCCCGATCCGAGACTATGCTGACGGAAACTCCATGTATCCTGACGATCTGTCTCATATACATCTCTACCAGCTTCTCCGTAGACAAACCCACCTTGAAAGGCAAAAAGTGGGCCGACTTGGTTAACCTGTCCACGATGACCCAAATTGTGTCTTTCTCTCCTGGAGATCATGGAAGTTCGGACACAAAATCAATAGTAATTTTCTTCCACTTCACTCTGGAATAGGTAATGGCTGAAGTAAACCGTCTGGCCTCTTCCTTTCGGCTTCAACCTGCTGGCACACTGAGCATCTAGATACAAACTGTGTCACTTTCCTATTCATGCCATACCACCACACACTCTCTCGCATATTCCGATATATCTTATTGGCACCTGGATGTATGAAATACTAAGAGCAATGCGCTTCCTGCAATACCTTCTCACGTAACTCCCTACTATGCATACACAATCTAACACCATGTCTCAAAGAACCATCCTCAGTAATGGTGAAATTATCCTCTAATCCTGCTCTCACCTGAGCTCTAATGCTCCTCAGAGATACATCCTCATACTGGGCTGACTTGATCATGTCCATCAACTCTGCGTGTATCTGTATCTCCCACATCTATATAGCAAAATCAAAAACTATCACCTCAATGCCCAAGCTATCCAAGTCCTCCAACAAATATCGATCCTGCGTTAAGAACATAGCTATCAGATACCTGCTCAAGGCATCGGCAACTACATTGGATTTTCTAAGATAATAATGCAAAGATATATCAAAATCCTTTATCAGTTCCATCCATCGATGCTGCCTCATATTCAACTCCTTCTGAGTAAAAACGTTCTTCAAGCTCTTGTGGTCTATGAAGATCTTCACACGCTTTTCGTATAAATAGTGTTTTCACAACTTTAGGACAAAAATGATTGCTTCCTACTCTAAATCGTGGGTAGGATAGTTTTTCTCATGAGGACACAATTACCTGGATGCATAGGCAATCACTTTTCCACTATGCTGATGAACACAACCCAAACATTTTCCCGATGCATCACTATAAATAGTGAAACCTCCAAACCCCGATAGCAACGTCAAAATAAGAGCCGACGTCAACCTCTTCTTTAATTCCTTAAATGCAACCTGGCACTCATCTGTCCAAATAAACTCTATATCCTTCCTGATGAGTTTGGTCATCGGCTCGGCAATCCTCGAAATATCTTGCACAAACTTCCTGTAGTAGCCTGACAAATCCAAGAAACTTCATATCTCTGCTACTGAACTCGGAGTCTTCTAAGACTCCACTGCTGAGATCTTCTTCGAATCTACTAAAATTCTATCACCAATCACAACATGTCCTAAGAACTCTACCTTGTCTAGGAAGAACTCACACTTGGACAGCTTCCCATACAACTTCTTATTTCTCAGCACATCCAACATAATCTGCAAATGCTTCTCGTACTTCTTTGGTTTCTTCGAGTATATGAGTATATCATCGATGAATACTACCGCGAACTTGTCAAGGTACTGGTGGAACACCTTGTTCATCAAATTCATAAATACCGTCGGGGCATTAGTCAACCCAAACGGCATAACCATAAACTTATACTAGCCATATCGAGTCCTGAAAGTAGTCTTCAAAATATCCTCCGGCTTCACTTTCATATGGTGGTAGCCTGATATCAAGTCTATCTTAGAAAATACCTTGGCGCCACTCAACTGATCGAACAGATCATCAATTTGTGGCAAATAATATTTATTCTTGATAGTAAGATTAACCAATGCCCTGTAATCGATGTACATGCACACCAATCCATCCTTCTTCGGTACAAATAATACCAGGGCTCCCCACGGTGAAGAACTGGATCTGATAAAACCCTTATCCTGCAGCTCGTCCACTTACTTCTTCAGCTCGACCATCTCGCTGTTGTTTCCTCTATAGACATGCTATAAAATTGGTTCTGCACCTGGTACCGAGTCTATAGAGAATTCAACATATTGATCTAGCGGCAATCCTGGTAATTTCTCAAGAAACATATCCAAGAACTCTGCTATCAAAGGATGCGACAACTCCTTGTCTTCCATAATAGCTCTACAGAAAATGCCTTCTTCCTGCTCTGCAGCTCGTCTAGTAAACTCAAACAGTGGCTCGTCTGGCGGACTAAACAAAACTCTACCTCCTCTGCAATCTATACTAGCATGGTGCCTACTCAACTAATCTATCCCGAGTACAATGCCGTAGCTCGAAAGTGGCATTACAAGTAGACACGTACCCAGCTCTCGACCTCCCAAAGTAACTCTTTGACCTTGCAAATATCATTAACTAGGATAATGCCTTCTCCGATCATGATCTTGCAAGTCCTAAGTAAAGACTCAGCTACCGAACGATGCTTCAGAGCAAAAAAAAATATACAAAAATATAGGAAGCACCATTATCAAACAAAGCAAAAGCTGGAATGGAAACAATATGGCACATGATATAATGTATTTAACGAAGGACAGTTAAAGATCAAATATCAATATCAAGGAAGAACAGTTGAATGAATCAATAGAGTTTTTCTTAAATATGATTGAGTATTCTCATCCTATAGCCTAAATCCTAAAACAGGCTCGTAATCGCACTCAATTCAGAGCACCACTACGATTTGCACTAATTACGACCTCGAAGACCTGCATGGGCCATCACCAAAAATGTGTTATGACCCGCACCCGGTATAGAATACAGGTCGAGAACAACGTCCAACCTATGCCACAAAATCGGTGGTAGAACGATGTTTGGATAAACTATCTATCAATATAAATATGCCATTAACAATATCATTATACTCAATCATAGATCTAAGATAGAAATAAGCACGAAATATGATAAAGAATAGAATAGTCACAATACAACTCACGAGACAAATAATATCTCATGAGTTAGAGAAATACTAAAAGTAAGCTGGAGACAAATCCAGTATAAAAGGAATAACTAAGATGCAATACGTCCTGGGTCGTCTGCCTCGGACGGGATGAAGTCCTCATGAGCCAATATCTCTGGCTCTAATCCCACAATATCCTGAGGTCCATAATGAGTGGGGCACCACTTCTCAGTGTCATCTGGAAAAAATACATTCAGTCAGGAAAGAAGCAAAGTACATCTCTAACAGCAGTTCTAATAAATGATAAAAACTATGTAACAGTAAATAGATGTGAATATACAAGATACAATATACATATACAAGAGATATGCAATAATGGAAATACTAAAAATAAATACAAGAAGGAGCAATATGGAAATAAACAAGAATACTAATGACTAAGTGAGTGAGTATCAGCTTTAACATGTGATCGACTTGAGAACTTGCACAAGGAACTTGCACAAGGATATATGGCCTGGTTAATGATACATGTGGTGTATAATCAATACTCACAAGGAACAAAATATGCACAAGAAGGGTATGATAATATATCAACACTAAATACTCTCCGCTCCCAACTGGTATAGTGGATCCAACCATGGTATGTTATGACACGGGTTTCCACAAGAAGAGCGCTACTCTTCTCATAAACCAATATCCGTATTTGTACAAGAAGAACAAGGAACAATGCTTGCACAAGATATACCACAAATACCAAGGAATAATATCTCATAACGAGATCTGG
This sequence comes from Iris macrosiphon, assembly GCA_036927795.1. NCBI lineage: Eukaryota > Viridiplantae > Streptophyta > Magnoliopsida > Asparagales > Iridaceae > Iris > Iris macrosiphon. The sequence goes on along the minus strand of JAYESA010000012.1, from coordinate 52,240,353 downwards.
ATATACCAATCCGTATAACCATCGTGTCAAGAAATCAAGGATATCTACACTAGATACAAGAGACATTGAGGATATCATAAATGAGAAACTATCAAAGAATGTACTCATATAAAATTTAGAAAATAGTATCACAGATGTCCGGTACGGTACCTCGAAGACCTAAATAGGGAATATTACATCAACACAAGATTTTGGAATAAAAATAAGTTCAACTAGTCAACATCTAGGTCAAAAAGCTATTTCTAAGTCAAAATAGTCAAACTAGGTCAACTCTAAGTCAAACTGGTCAAACCTGGTCAAACTAGCTATTTCTAGGTTGTATGAGTCTAACTCTAGGATGTTGGGTCCATACACTATGAAACTAGACCACACAAGCTAAACTAGGATACTAGAAAATTAATAAGATACCTTATCTCAAAATATGCAACTTACAAGATATAAAAATATCATATTATGCATATACAATCAAATATATATAAAAATCCTAACTAATCTAATGCTAAGTAGATAACTTGGCTTTGAACCAACATGGTATCGCACCACTACACCCCCATCTTAATATTCAAATCCAATACCTTGAGTATCGACCCAATACCTTGACAATTACCTTTGTATCTCAATGTAATGTGATTCCTAGAATATATTACTACCCAAAACTAAACTATATACTAATATGTATTAACTAATATAATATTATATACTATTAGCTATACTAACTACCAACTACTAATGTATATATATATATATACAAATACACATACATACATACATACATACATACATACATACACACACAGACACACACATACATACATACATACATACATACATACATACATACATACATACATACATACATAACTAGAGATACACAAGAGATATATACATAGATATCTAACTACTAGTTAACAACAAGTACTTACATATAAATAACTTAATTAACTAGCTAAACTATATGTATATGTATCTATTTATAACTACCAACTACTAACTTAACTAGATAACTAATAACTAGATATAAATAATTATCAACTATCAAATAACTAACTAACTACCAATAACTATTACCTACTGCCTTATCTAGCCGAAACTCTGCTGCTACATGCTGCTATTAGAGCTCTCCAAGCTGCTGCTACTGCTGGTACTCGCTACATTGCTGCTACTGCTGGTTTAGCTATTGTTGTTGCTGCTGCGTTTGCTGCTGGTGGTGGTGAAGCTGCTGCTACAGCTATTGTTGTTGCTTTGCTGCATAATATTGCATGTGCTGCTTGTGCTATGCTGCAGTACAAAACTGCTGCTGCCACTGTTTGTGCACTGATTCCTGTTGTCTTGCCCGGCCCTCTTCTCTCAACACTACACACATACACAAGCACAACTATAAACACACACACACACACACACACACACACACACACACATATATATATATATATATATATATATATATATATATATATATATATGTATATGTATAAACATTAACACATATATATCTATCTATGCATACACCTAAGTATATATATATATATATATATATATATATATATATATATATATATATATATATATATATATATATATATATATATATATATATATATATATATATAACACTTACATACATATATATACAAGGAGATGTAAATACATAACTACACATATACGTATCTATACATACACATATACATATACAACTCAATATATATATACATATATACTATGATAATTTAATATACTAATACAAGGCAATTTGAATCAAAAAAAGTAATGCAACAAACACGTAGAGTGCATCGCACCCGTATCACACTAGATCTATGATACGCTTGCGATACGAGTCCACCACACAACCAAACATATCCCAAATGACACGAACAAGTCTAAAATAGTATATATGAACAATACAAAGAGTCAATTATATATCTACGTGTCGGTGTCAAAATGTGGCATGCTTAAACCCCCCGTGTCGGAAGAAAACCACCAAATCAACCCGTATCTCCAAATTATTGGGATACGACCTACACGTATCCAATTTTAGATATGACACTAACCACAAACAATCAAACACATGTCAATTTGGTCTAATTGACCAATTGATAAATACAACATGTGTCAATCCTGGAATTTTTCCAAAATTGACATAAAATACACCATAACTTTCTCCATAGGCCTCCTATGAACCTAATTTCAATTTCTATGGATAGTCTTAGCATATAGGGTAGTTTTTAATGATTAAAACACAAATTTAGAGTCTAATTAAAGGAAAAAATAGAATTGTATCTAGTGGGAGATGGATTCCCAATACAACCTCCAAATTTGATAAAATTAGCCTTCAACTTATAGATCCTTGCTCCTCTTTGTAGATTCTTGCTTTCTCCTTATAGATCCTTGTTCTGCTAGCCTCCAATGGTGATTTGGAAAAAAATTTGGATAAAAAATACTATAGGAATGAAGAAATTGGGAAGAGAGAATTCTAGATCAAGATTTATAATAAAAACGAGGAGAGAAATTTTCTTCTCTTTTATATGGCTGGCCCCCTTAGCCCCTTTCCCCAAGCTACTATACAAAGTCTAAAATACCCCTTGGGGCCTCTCATGAATAAATAATTAAGGAAGGAAGGTTCTAGTCTAATGGATTTAATTTAATCAATTATCCTCCTAATGAATGGGCTTATAATTGGCTCAATTCTAACTAAATATAAATGTTGGTCCATGGATCTAATCTAAACTAGTTAGGTCCACTAACATAAGTCCAAAGCAATAAACTAACATATCACAATAATTAATTAATACAATAAATAATTATAAAATATGCACAATATTTAATTAATTATGAAATGACCAAAATACTTTTTTCTAGAAAATATGGCTGTGACAATATTGATGAAGGCGCACCAGGAGAACGTATCTGCTGCAACGCAGCTAGTCGATGGTCGTATGAATCCACGGTAGATAACAACCTTATACTGCTATGAACCATTGAATCCAGCATCATCGTCAGCCTCTCGCCCATGGACAGCTGTAATGCCTGCAGCTCCGTCATGCTGCGCTCTGTCGATGCTCTATGATCAGCTGTCATATCCCTGAGCTCAATGATGCTGCGCTCAAGCGTATCAAATCGTGCGATGAGCGTCGTATCGTCCTCCTGCGGCTGGGACAGGGGCTGCTCCTCCATCCTTCGCAGCAACTCGTCACGGAGAGACGTAATCTGACGGTCAACGATCGCAGAAACAAATACACAGAATTATAATAGTTTATAAAAATAGACAGATCCGGAGCAACCCTCCGTTGAATTTTTTAGGTACAAAATATCATAAAAGTATATAAAATATCACATCAAACAATAAGCACAAAATAAAAGTATCACAGTCACACAAAAAGCATAATATAAAAGTATCACAGTCACATAATAAGGACAATAAAAGTATCATAGTCACATCATAAATTTTATCTAATTTCTCAACCTTTCAAAAAATCCAATACGCTGGGGCAGAACCCAGTCCCTCAGATACTTCGCATAAGCAGCGTCTAGGTGATCAATCTCCGCTATAGGTGTTGGGTGACTGGAACTCCCCCTCAGAGTTGGTGCCTGCCCAAAAGTAGAAGGTACCACTTCCTCCTTAACAGTAGGAGTAGCCACATCCTCCTTAACAAACGCTTCCAATTTAAAAGTAGGAGGTACAACTTTCTCCTTAACAGTCACTTCCTCCTTAACAGTAGGAGGTACCACTTTCTCTTTAATAGTAGGACGTACCACTCTCAAGCAACGTGCACGTGCTCGGGTCATGGGTACTATCTGGTAAGATAGATAAAAATAAAGAATATAATAGATATAAATATATATATATATATATATATCCATATAGTTAAAATAGATGTTATATTCCATATTAAAAATACAGTACATGGCTAGAGTTCTAAATGAATTTTATTTTATTTTCAGTCCTCTTCTGAAAATTCATCTTCTTCATTTTTCTCGTCATCATCTTCCTCTTCCTCATCATCTTTACTTTCATCAACTTCGTCTTTCTCTTTGGATAATTCTACATCTTCTATACGATTAGTCGTGTAATGAGAAACTTTCGTTGAGTCCATATCTACAATATTTGTTACAATAGGTAACTCATCCTCCTGATGTTAGTGTTAGTATTAGTATCCGCGCGTGTGTGTGTGTGTCCGAGTTAGGATTAGGATAGGGTTAGTATCCACAGCACCGAGATATCCACACACATACACCCTCACTGTACTGTGCATAAGTGTGCACTGCACAACACCTACTTGATACCCAAGACTGTGTCTAATTAACTCATATAGGGTTAGGGTCTGTGTCATGTCTCGGCTTTGGGTTAGGGTCTGTGTCATATCCTATGTCATGTCATGTCACGCCCTAGTCCCAAAATACCGAGGGACTAGCCACGTGGCAATGGCCAGCAACATAACTCCAATGGATAAACCCAATTTAGTAGACCCGTTAGAGTGTACTTAAGTTGTAAACCATGATAATGGTCTATGATACATGTCACAATCTAATTATAATCTCATCCACAGAATATCAACACAATATAAAATGTCAAACTAATCAAAAAAGAAATATAATCCAACACAAGTCTCAATACAAAGCGTCTCGAGAAATAACCCGATAAATACAGTAATCCACGAGACAGGAAATAGAGTATCTAGAAACAGATATAACTGAGTATATAACAAATACTTAGGAGAAATCCTCTGGCATCACCTCGTCCTCTAGTGTTGGTACTGCTCCAGCGTCAGCTCCTGTCCCGTATACCTCGGGGTAAATTCCCTCTGCTAAATCTGGGGACATAATCTGGATCTAGTCCTCAGGGGACATAGCAAGGTACAAGAATAACTCAAGCCAAATAAAATACAGTATATAAAAATATATCAACAGGGCAAACTATGTAACCAGCTATGTGATATATAAATGAGGGCATCACTATTACTTAGGCTAAGACCACTACAAGCTCTGTGTCGGGGAGCCTGTAACAGTAATATCACGTAATAGGTCAAGATCTGGAACAGAGACTAAAATACCGCAATAATATATATATATATATATATATATATATATATATATATAATCAACCTGTAGCCTGTGTGTCTCTTCCCACCCAATGTAATCACACGTCTCATGTCTATGATGTCTCATGTCCATAACACGCAATATCATGACCTCTAGCTAATACAACAAGTCATAATGATATCTATGTATATGCAAGACTTATGTCACAAATCCTATAAACCTATACAGAATCACCATAAATAATTCAAAAAAAATTCTGTCACATGAATAGTGTCAAGTGTCCTATGGTATGACGTACTTGGTAAAGCAAGCACAAAAATTAAATTTTTGGTCAACTTTAACCGCGAATAAAATACAGCATATAATTAATTAAAATAAACTAATTAATTGATTTAAAACTTATTTATATTTTCTGATATACTGTTCAATTGGTATTTAGAATTATTAACCAGGTTGGGAGAAAAATGGCTATGAACATGGGACTTCGGAACAGTTTCCAAAACCAAAAATTGGGTTATTTTTCCCTGTTTTGTGTCACGATTTGTGACCAACAAAGGACACGATAGTCCAATCTAATTGTACAGGGTTCGAGAGGGTCATACAGTGAACACATCGCATCAATCCTTTCGAGGATCGACACATCATGGAAGAAAAAAACTAACTGAAATAGGGGTCGACCGCGGTGTGTTGTGATGGACGGTGGCGGCCATGCACGGTCGATCGTCGGCGGCGGCAGGTTGTTGCGACTGTTGTGGTAGGTCATCGAGGTCGACAGAGTGACTGGAGTCGGTGGGTCATCATCGTCGCCGGAGTGAAGTCGGAGAGGGTAAAGTCGGTGGTGATCTGATGATGGTGGTGGAGGTTTATATAGGGGTTGCCGGCGACGGTTACGAGGAGGGGGACTGGAGAGGTCGTCGGAGGTTGGGGAGTCGAACCGAGGGGTCGGCCGGCGGCGGGGTCATGGCGACGGAGAAGTCGGCGGGCCGCGGCGGCGGCTGTAACGGTCAGGGGAGTTAATTCTTCAGTTACTGAAGAAAAGTGTTAGCGGGTCGGGTCGGGTATGGGTTGTGGGTCGGGTCTAGATCCGATCCAATAAAGTTGCGTTGGGTTGGTTCGGTTGGGTTTAATTTGGTTTGGTTTGGTTCAAGCTTGGTTCGGTTTGGTTTATTTAGAAACAATATTTTTTAGCTATAAAAAATAGTTTTTGAGCCCAATAAATTTCAGAAAAATTACACAATATCCTATTATTTATTATACACTCAAAAATATAATTTTTATAATATTTTAATAATTAATTTTATTTCCCAAAAATATTAATTATAATTAACTTAAATTTTACAGAAAAATCTCAAAAAATTATAATTAAATTTCTAACTAATCCGGGTGTTTATAATCTACCCACCTTAAAAGAATTGCATCATCATAATTAAGAAAATAAAATATAATCGGTCAGAAGAGATGACGCAGTTGCAAGACATGTTTATTGAAGTACGACACAAAAGATAAGGAACCAAGAACAAGGAGAAATCGAGAGGAAGGATGAGGGTTTTGTTCAAGCAGAACACGTAGAAAAAAAAAATTCTAGGCAATGAAAGATAAGTAACTCAAGAGTAAAGGAGTCTGGTTAGAGCAAGGATCAACTACAGCTTACGAAAACTTGGGTACCAATTACTAATCTACACTAACAAGTTCATGCTAACATAATACTAGGTTTAGGCTAGGAAATGGAAATAAGAGGCACATGCTAAAGTATTACTAGGAATATTTGTTATTATCGCTAGCTATGAAAAAAACTAAATCTTACTCATAGTCGCTACTCCTCGAGTTTGTGCCTCCTCCACTATCATCGCAAAAGCTTGTCCACATCCTTGTGGTGGTGCCCTCTGCTGTTGCTGGACCTGTTGGAAGAGTGCTGCCCGTGGTGCCAATAGTGGCCTCGGCTGATATCCTCTCGGTGTTGGTAAAGCTTGTCGATTTACTATCGCTGCTCCTTCTCGACGCTCAGGACAATCTTTTACTGAATGCTGACTGGATCCGCAAGCTAAACACAATCCCAATTTTTCTAATCAAAAGAAAATATAATCCAATACAAGTCTCAATACAAAGTGTCTCGGGGAACAACCCGATAAATACAGTAATCCACGAGACAGAAAATAGAGTATCTAGAAACAGATATAACTGAGTATATAATAAATACTCAGGAGAAATCCTCTGGCATCACCTCGTCCTCTGGTGTTGGTACTGCTCCAGCATCAGCTTCTGTCCCATGTACCTCAGGGTAAATCTCCTCTGCTAAACCTAGGAACATAATCCGGATCCAGGTTCTCAGGGGACATAGCAAGATACAAGAATAACTCAAGTTAAATAAAATACAGTATATAAAAATATATCAACAGGGTAAACTATGTAACCAGCTATGTGATATACAAATGAGAGCATCACTAGTGCTCAGGCTGAGACCACTACAAGCTCTGTGTCGGGGAGCCTGTAGTAGTAACATCACGTAATCGGCCAAGTTATGGAACAGAGACTAAAGCACCAAAATAATAATATATATGTATGTAATCAGCCTATAGCCTGTGTGTCTCTCCCCACCCAATGTAATCACACGTCTTATGTCCACAATGTCTCATGTCCATATGTAAAACCCCATATTTTTTTTATAATTTTTTTTGTTAATTAATTAGTTATTTAATTAATTAATTTATAATATTACATACTTAATTGGATAATATATACGTAGCGATTTAAGTACCTAGATAATTATACATTTAGAATTATTGTACAAAAATCTATTATTTTATTTTAGGAATAATTCTAGAGGGATGATAGAATTTTGTAGAATTATATTAGGTACTAATATATTTTCATATACCTTAAAATATATGTAAATAATATATAGTGTATTAATAATAATAATAATAACAATAATAATAATAATAACAACAATAATAATAATAATAATAATAATATTATTATTATTATTATTATTATTATTATTATTATTATTATTATTTTATTAGTAATACTAATAATTTTAGTAATAGTATTAAGAAAAGAAAATAGAAAAGAAAAAAAAGAAAAAGAAAAAAAAGAAAAGAAAAGAAAAGAAAAGAAAAGAAAAGGAAAAGAATGGAAAAGAAAAAGAGAAAGAAAAAAAGGAAAAAAAAGAATTTAAAAAAAACAAACCCTCAGCACGCTAACTACCCCCCTGGTCGCGGTTCTTCCCAGACCGCGCGTACCCCCGCTCCCTTTCCCTCTCTCTCTATATATAATAAACAAAACCCTAACCTACTCACCTGAGCGTCGCGCAGCCACGAGACCGCCACCGTTCACCGCAACACCGGAACAGCCGCCGGCCGTCATCGCCGAACTGCGCAACCGCGCGTCACCCGTGCACGCAACAGGAAATCGCAGGGACGAAGCCTTGTTCACATGTTGTTTTCCTCCACCTCGCTCGACCAAACTCGATTCCGTCTTCGCTGGTACGATCCCACCTATCCCTTTCTAAATTTCGTAGATTAGTTTCCATCGTGTAGCATGCAAACCTAGGTAAAAATTGACGCCAAGTCGAAGAAAATGACCACTTTTAAATTCAAAAAATCTGTTGCGATGACCCATGTTCAAGGGCTCGTATCTCCCACCACAGGGATCCAAACCTAAAAATTCTTTTTGCTATAGAAAGATCACCTGACTGAGATCATTCTCTATCAATTATATTATTTTATTAGGCATTATATGCAGAATTAAAATAGGTTGAAAATCATGAAAAACTTATTTTTCTAACTTCCAAAAAATGGGATACGGAGCGCACCCCACCAAACAGGACCGTCCCGTCGTATACCAAGTGTACCAAAAGGTGCGTACGGTATACCCAGATGTATGAGCTTTTGTGAAAACTTATTTGGACGCGTGTGCGCGTCGAAATCAGCCCGTATTCGCAAAATTTTCCCGTATCGTGACTTTTATAAAACATCGCGCCATTTAGTATACGCTCGTCAGAATGCGACAAAACTTATGCTATTGGACGCATGGTATCGCGCTGGTTCTGTGACCCAAGTTTTACGCGATTCTGAGATGGTTGACTAAGCCACCTATTTGCGGGCTCCACAATTGACTTTTTGGACGAATTTGTGTTTGGCTCACCGAAATCCAAAACTGGATGTACCGTTGAGTTCGTATTGACGTTTAGAATTGGTTTGACCTATAATTTTATCCTATTTAGGGACCTTTACCTTTGGCACACTTTTCAGTGCAAAGTGGGCCACAAGTAGATCCCACTTTGACCCGAAATTACCGTTTTGTTCCTGTGTCCAAATTGGACGAAAGGGTAGTGTTTTCTAGCTATCTCGCTTATTTTGGAAACGTTGGGGATATTTATTTCAGCATCCGAAGACGTTCATTCGGAGGCCGTCGTTTCTGACTCTTGGTGTTTGACAACTGGACGTTACACTTTACAGCTTTTTTGCCAGGCAAGTATACCTTGCCAAATTATTTACAGTACTTTGTATGCTATTTATATTTCTGTATATTCATTGCATGTGTAGTTTAGTTCAGTTATATTCATTGCATGTGTAGTTCGTTCAGTCATTACTATATATATTAGATATGTTGACACACACTTGATACCTAGTATCATGAGAGGACAATCATTAGGCGTATGGGCTTTAATCACTCTGGTAAACCGTAGTATCTAGCTCGCACTATGGGAGTATATCGCGCTGGTCGCTACACCCGCGGTATGTCGATTTCTGATATTCTAGACGAGTGTGTAAGTTGTGAGGTTTAGATCGAGTAGCCTACCCTTACCCATACGTCGAAAAATTGTCCTCATTTGCATTCATATAGATTATCTTGTACAGTGTACTTATATATTTTCAAATATTAAGCATGTTTACTTATTCAATTAGCTTGCTTCTATGTATCTTGTTATGTCCCTCTGAGGACTTGGTCCTTTGCTAGGTATAGATGGTCAGGAGTACCCGTGGGAGTACGGGCCTGGACCTGACGTATTATTTTCTGCCGAGGAGGTCTTACCTTCTGAGCATCATTGATTATATCTAGCGATGGATCTTCTTAGCTGATACAAGCTGATACACTTATGCCATCACCTTATTTTATATTGGAGATTTTACTCTTCTCTCTCATTTTAGTTTTGATATAGTCATTGGTAGTGGATTTGTCTCCACCCGACTATCATTTATGGATTATTCAGACTCTTTATTCTAGTTTAGTTATGTTTCCTTCAGTGACTTGTTGTGTGGATGAGATTAGTATTTCTGTTATGATATATATACCACATATAAGTTATTATTCATATTACAACGTACGTGTGTATTATGGTATCCATATAATGGAGTTGCCATATACATACGGCTGGCATGCTTACGTATTCCTAGTCCTACGTATTTTGGGACTGGGGCGTGACATATTTTTGTGGTGGCCCATGTAGGTCGCGTTATCCGTTTTGGTTACGTAACTGTACCGAGCGGGCATGCACCTAGGATTAGAATTAAAGATCTCATCCACACTTGACTATAACTTACCTTCCTTCCAACATGTCCTACTAAGTGCTTGCATTCTGCTTGAATCATGTACTCTTCCTAATCCTTCGTCCATCTCTTGCAGAGAGATAAATTTGCGTAACGGACATGCCGTCACTGGGGACAACACGTCTCCAGGGGTCAACGGCCAATCACCAGGAGAGGCCTCAACGACTCCTCTTCTTCCGGGACAGGATGGACTGACTAGCAATTCAATTCCATCAACTCCTTCTACGATACCTAATGGGACTATTCCAACTCCACTAGCACCGCAGGATATCCAGACACAGATGTTCCAATTCTTCCAAATAATAATGCAGGAACAGAGTCAGCAGACAGTCGCGCAGGCTGTAGACCAGAGGCAGCAAGTAGCAGAGTAGAGGCTAGAATTTCTGGCAGCACTTGAGAGAATGGTCGTACTAGCCCCTGTACCATCCCAGGCACTAGTTTCAGTACCATAAGCCCGGATTGGTTCAGTCAAGGACTTTGTGCAGATGGACCCCAAGCCGTATAAGGGCAATGAGAGTCCGGAGGAGACCATGAACGGGATTGCCAATACCAAGAAGTTGTTAGAAGCATCGCAACTACCTACCGATCTATGGATGACAGGCGTAAGGACTCAGCTAGAGGGTAACGCGCATCACTGGTGGGAATCAATGGAGTGCCAGTTGGGTACGCGTCAGACTTGGGAACAATTCTTGGAGTGCTTTGAGAGAAAGTACTTCCCGGACACTGTAAGGGATGTGTTGTACGATCAGTTCCTCTATCTGGAGCAGCGGGACAAGACAGTTAACGAGTATGACGCAGAGTTTAGCCACCTCAGTAAGTATTTCCCTGTCCTAATACCTAATGACTTGGAGAAGGCTAAGAGGTTTCACCGCGGGCTGACTCAGGAGCTCCAGCACTACACTAGCTCACAGTCCCGGATCTCTTATGCCGAGTTATTAACAAAGGCCAGGATTCAGGAGGCCAGTAGCAAAGAAAAGGAAAATCAACAGAGAAGTCACTAGGAACCAGTAAGGACGCAGCAAGGAGGACCCATTCGTACCCTTTGCCGCACCAGCAACCAGATAGTGTCACACCATATCCAACCAAGGACCCCCGTACTTGTCACTTTTGAAGTAAGATAGGTCATATTCATAGAGACTGTCATCGTCGATTGGGGCTGTGCATGATATGTGGATCAAACCACTATCAAACCCGAAGATGTCCTTAACAGAACCAGAGGCCTATGGCATTAGAATTAGGAACACCGCATACACCCTCAAGTATAGGACACCAAAGGGACCCACCACTGCTTCTACAGTCTGCACAAATGGAGGAGACTAGACCCCAGTTGAACAACCAAGGACAAGGCCAAGCACTCATTATAACAAATATGGGAGAGCAGACACAGGAAGCCGTAGATACAGGTACGACCTTTTAGTTATAATTGTCTTTGCATACTCATAACCATATTATGACACATGATCTTAGATATACAAATAGACGTAGAATTATATATATGGTAGTTTAGCAGTTATGAGGATATATTTATATTCTGCCCAGATGGCATACACGCGATGCTAATGGATGACGCGAGTAGCAGTAGTATTCGTTTTCTATCATCATCTCGCCCTCTTGGGTGGCTCATCTTCTCTTCTATATATCCATCCCTTATCTCGTGCTTAACTCTTCCTATCATAGTCATATCTTTTCGTGCCATTATGAATTGTTTGATTTATATCAACCTCACCCTTGTATTATTAGTTAAAACGTAAATGTGTTAGTAATGATTAATAACTAAAGGATGAGTTCTTAATAATAACCCTTATGTATATGCACTATAGCAATATCTGTATTCTTTATTAATTTAACCCTTAAGTAGCATCATTTAGCCTAATAGAAATAGTTAGATTGTTGAACTAGTTCATACTCCTAATAGTTTTATAAAGTTAGCCAAGACCTAAAGTGTTTTCCTAAAACTAAGACTATGCCTAGAAAAGAGTTGAAGGCACTTGTTACGAACTAATGACTATGACAAATCGCTAGCAAAATAGCGACAGTTGCAGCCAGACGATTATGGTAGAGTAGTGGAACTACTTGCAGCCATACTGGCCAGGTGGCTTGGCAGTATTAGACTATGATACTTGACGGTTACGGGAAAAAGTCATAGTTATGAGATTCCAGATAGGTATCCCAAGATTCTCGACCCAATGAATAAAATTTGCCTTACAACATAGACAATAGCTTCAAAAGACTGTAACTACTAGTAGAATTCTTGTAAGTTGGATAGTGTAGATGAGTTAGAAATAGAATAGTGTATAGACAATAAATGAGAAGTGTTAGAATGGCAGACCATAACTTTTAGGAAGCACTGCTAGATACCAATGTAGTGTAATAGCTATAGTGATTATTATGAATATGGGTTAGTGTTAATTTCGAGGAAAAAAATTTTGTAAGTTTGGTAGAATGTAAAACCCCATTTTTTTATATTTTATTTATTAATTAATTAGTTATTAAATTAATTTATTTATAATATTACGTACTTAATTGGATAATATATACGTAACGATTTAAGTACCTAGATAATTATACATTTAGAATTGTTGTACAAAAATTTATTATTTTATTTTAGGAATAATTCTAGAGGGGTGATAGAATTTTGTAGAATTATATGAGGTACTAATATATTTTTATATACCTTAAAATATATGTAAATAATATATAGTGTATTAATAATAATAATAATAATAATAAGAATAAGAATAAGAATAATAATGATGATATTATTATTATTAGTAGTAATACTAATAATTTTAGTAATAGTATTAAGAAAAAAAAATAGAAAAGAAAAAGAAAAGAAAAAGAAAAAGAAAAGGAAAAGGAAAAGGAAAAGAATGGAAAAGAAAAAGAGAAACAAAAAGAAAAAAAAAGGAAAAAAAAGAATTTTAAAAAAAAAAACCAAACCCTCAGCCCGCTAACTACCCCCCCCTATCCGGCCGCGGTTCTTCCCATACCACGCGTACCCCTACTCCTTTTCCCTGTCTCTCTATATATAATAAACAAAACCCTAACCCTAACCTACTCACCTGAGCGTCGCACAGCCACGAGACCACCGCAGCATCGGAGCAGTCGCCCGCCGTCGCCGTCGAACCGTGCGACCGCGCGTCACCTGTGCACACAACAGGAAATCGCAGCGAGGAAGCCCTGTTCACACGCTATTTTCTGCCACCTCGCTCGACCAAACTCGACCCCGTCTTAGCTGGTACGATCCTGACCTATTCCTCTCTAAATCCCGTATATTAGTTTCCATCGAGCAGCGGGCAAACTTAGGTAAAAATTGACGCCAAGTCGAAGAAAAATGACCACTTTTAAATTCAGAAAATCTGTTGTGATGACCCATGTTCAAGGGCTCGTATCTCCCACCACAGGGATCCAAACCTAAAAATTATTTTTGCTATGGAAAGATCACCTGACCGAAATCATTCTCTGTCAATTATGTTATTTTATTAGGCATTATATGCAGAATTAAATAGCTTGAAAAACTTACTTTTCCAATTTTCAAAAATTGTGATACGGAGCGCGTCCCGCCAAACGGGACCGCCCCGTCAAGTATAAGTATACCGAAAGATGCGCATTGTATACCCAGACGTGTGGGCTTTCGCAAAAACTGATTTGGACGCGTGTCACGACTTTTGTAAAATACTGCGCCATTTAGTGTACGCTCGTCTGAATACGACAAAACTTGCGCCATTGAACGCGTGGTATCGCGCTGGTCCTGTGACCCAAGTTTCACACAATTCGGAGATAGTTGACCAAGTCGCCTATTTGTGGGCCACACGGTTGACTTTTTGGGCAAATTTGTGTTCGGCTCATCGGAATCCAAAATTGGACGTACCGTTGAGTTCGTATTGATGTTTAGAATTGGTTTGACCTATAATTTTATCCCATTTAGAGATCTTTATCCCTGGCACGCTTTTTGGTGCAAAGTGGACCATAGGTAGACTCCACTTTGATCCGAAATTATCGTTTTGCCCATGTGTCCAAATTGGACGAAAGGGTAGTATTTTCTAGCTATATCGCTTATTCTGGAAATATTGGTGATATTTATTTCAGTATCCGGAGACGTTCACGTGGAGGCCGTCGTTTCTGACTCTTGGTGTTTGACATCTGGACGTTACACTTTGCAGCTTTCTTGCCATGCTAGTATACCTTGTCAAATTATTTATAGTACTTTGCATGCTATTTATATTTTTGTATATTCATTGCATGTGTAGTTTCGTTCAGTTATATTTATTGCATGTGTAGTTTCGTTCAGTTATATTTATTGCATGTATAGTTCGTTCAGTCATTACTATATATATTAGATATGTTGACACACACTTGACACCTAGTATCATGAGAGGACAATCATTAGGTATATGGGCTTTAACCACTCTGGTAAACTGTAGTATCTAGCTCGCACTACGGAAGTGTGTCGCGCTGGTCGCTACCCCCGTGGTATGTCAATTTTTGATATTCTAGACGGGTGTGTGAGTTGTGAGGTTTAGATCGAGTAGCCTACCCTTGCCCATACGTCAAAACGTTATCCTCATTTGCATTCATATAGATTATCTTGTACAGCATACTTATATATTTTCAAATATTATGCATGTTTACTGTATTCAATTGGCTTGCTTCTATGTATTTTGTTATGTCCCTCTGAGGACTTGGTGCCTTGCCAGGTATAGACGATCAGGAGTACCCGCAGGAGTACGGGCCTGGACCTGACGCATTATTTTCTGCCGAGGAGGTCTTACCTTCTGAGCATCATTGATTATATCTAGCGATGGATCTTCTTAGTTGATACACTTATGCCATCACCTTATTTTATATTGGAGATTTTACTCTTCTCTCTCATTTAAGTTTTGATATAGTCATTGGTAGTGGATTTGTCTCCACCCGACTATCATTTATGGATTATTCATACTCTTTATTCTAGTTTAGTTATATTCCCTTCTGTGACTTGTTGTGTGGATGATATTAGTATTTTTATGACTAGTGATGATATATATACTACATGTGAGTTATTATTCATATTACAGCGTACGTGTGTATTATGGTATCCATATATTGGAGTTGTCATATACATACGGCTGGCATGCTTACGTGCTCCTAGTCCTACATATTTTGGGACTGGGGCATGACATATTTTTGTGGTGGCCCATGCAGGTCGAGTTAGCCGTTTTGGTTACGTAACTGTATCGAGCGGGTATGCACCTAAGATTAGAATTTTAGATCTCATCCACACTTGACTATAACTTACCTTCCTTCCAACATGTCCTACTAAGTGCTTGGATCCTGCTTGATTCATGTACTCTTCCTAATCCTTCGTTCATCTCTTGCAGAGAGATAAATTTGCGTAACGTACATGCCGTCACCGGGGACAACACGTCTCCAGGGGTCAACGACCAATCACTAGGAGAGGCCTCAACGACTCATCTTCTTCCGGGATCGGATGGACTGACTAGCAATTCAATTCCATCAACTCCTTCCACGATACCTAATGGGACTGTTCCAACTCCACTAGCACCGTAGGATATCCAGACACAGCTATTCCAATTCTTCTAGATGATAATACAGGAACAGAGTCAGCAGACAGCCGCACAGGCTGCAGATCAGAGGCAGCAAGTGGCAGAGCAGAGGCTAGAATTTCTGGCAACACTTGAGAGAATGGCCGCACTAGCCCCTGTACTAGCCCAGGCACTAGTTTCAGTACCACAAGCCCAGGTTGGTTCAGCCAAGGACTTTGTGTAGATGGGCCCCAAGCCGTATAAGGGCAATGAGAGTCCGGAGGAGACCACGAACTGGATTGCCAACACCAAGAAGTTATTAGAAGCATCGTAACTACCTATCGATCTATGGATGATAGGCATAAGGACTCAGCTAGAGGGTAACACGCATCACTGGTGGGAATCAATGGAGTGCCAGTTGGGTACGCGTCAGACTTGGGAACAATTCTTGGAGTGCTTTAAGAGAAAGTACTTCCCGGACACTATAAGGGACGCATTGTACGTCAGTTCCTCCATCTGGAGCAGGGGGACAAGACAGTTGACGAGTATGACACAGAGTTTAGTCGCCTCAGTAAGTATGACACCGTCCTAATACCTAATAACTTGGAGAAGGCTAAGAGGTTTCACCGCGGGCTAACTCAGGAGCTCCAGCACTACACTAGCTCACAGTCCCGGATCTCTTATGCCGAGTTATTGACAGAGGCCAGGATTCAGGAGGCCATCAGCAAGGAAAACAAAAATCAACAGAGAAGTCACCAAGGACCAGTAAGGACGCAGTAAAGAGGACCCATTGACGCGCCAGCAACCAGATAGTGTCGCACCATATCCAACCAAGGACCCCCGTACTTGCCATTTTTGTGGTAAGATAGGTCATATCCATAGAGACTGTCATCGTCGATTAGGATTGTGCATGATGTGTGGATCAAATCACCATCAAACCCGAAGATATCCTCAACAGAACCAGAGGCCTATGGCAGTAGAATCAGAAACACCGCATACACCCTCAAGTATAAGACACCAAAGGGACCCACCACTGCTCCTACAGTCTGCACAAATAAAGGAGACTAGACCCCAGTTGAACAACCAAGGACAAGGCCAAGCACTCATTATGACAAATATGGAAGAGCAGACACAGGAAGCCGTAGATATAGGTACGACCTTTTAGTTATAATTGTCTTTGCATACTCATAACCCTATTATGACATAAGATCTTAGATGTACAAATAGACGTAGAATTATATATATGGTAGTTTAGTAGTTATGAGGATATATTTATATTCTGTCCAGATGGCATATACGCGATGCTAATGGATGACGCGAGTAGCAGTAGTATTCGTTTTCTATCATCATCTCGCCCTCTTGGGTGGCTCATCTTCTCTTCTATATATCCATCCCTTATCTCGTGCTTAACTCTTCCTATCATAGTCATATCTTTTCGTGCCATTATGAATTGTTTGATTTATATCAACCTCACCCTTGTATTGTTAGTTAAAACGTAAATGAGTTAGTAATGATTAATAACTAAAGGATGAGTTCTTAATAATAACCCTTATGTATATGCACTATAGCAATATCTGTATTCTTTATTAATTTAACCCTTAAGTAGCATCATTTAGCCTAATAGAAATAGTTAGATTGTTGAACTAGTTCATACTCCTAATAGTTTTATAAAGTTAGCCAAGACCTAAAGTGTTTTCCTAAAACTAAGACTATGCCTAGAAAAGAGTTGAAGGCACTTGTTACGAACTGATGACTATGACAAATCGCTAGCAAAATAGCGACAGTTGCAGCCAGACGATTATGGTAGAGTAGTGGAACTACTTGCAGCCATACTGGCCAGGTGGCTTGGCAGTATTAGACTACGTTACTTGACGGTTACGGAGAAAAGTCATAGTTATGAGATTGTGTCATGTGTGTCTATATGTGTCTGTGTCCATGCGTGTCTACATGTGTGTCCGTGTTAGTATGAATCGTGTCATATAAGATTGTGTCATGTGTGTGTGTCCATGTGTTCGGGTCCATGTGTCAGGATTATGATTGTGTTCTGTGTGTGTCCATGTGTCCTGATTGTGTCCAGTATGTCTGTGTGTCCTGGTTGTGTGCGAATCTGGATTAGGATTTACCGAGCCAGAAGGAAGGGAGGAGGAGCGCCTCAGAGAGGGGTCGACGGAGGAGGACTATGCCGGAGGGGAGGAGACGAGTCTGGGGTCGCATGTGTCAGGGTTGGGGGGCGAACACGGCCCATCGGGGTGGGGACGAGGAAGGCGGTCGAGGGGGTGGGTGGATCGCCGGAGCCGCAGAGGTCACCGGGGGAGGGTGGTTGCAGGTGGAGGCGCAAAAAAAATAAAATGTTGAGAAAAGTTGGAGGAAAAAAATAAAAAGTCGAATAGACGAGGGAACCCTATATTCAGTAATTTAGCGACATCGTCCGCTTGAGACGTCGCTAAATGTCGCTATATTTTAAATATCCTGCAACATATAATTCTTGGAGTCGCTAAACTTTTCGCTAATTAAAAAAATTAGCGACATCATTAATAGACGTCGCTAAACGTCGCTAATTGAAAAGTTTGCGACGTTAGAGACATAATGTCGTAAATACGTCGCTAAATATCGCTATAGCAACTTTTCTTTAAAGAAGCATTAATTATACTCAGACTGAAACTACTATAGGCTCTGGGAAACCCATAGCAGCATTTATTATCTCGAAGGGCTAGTACGTATGCCAAAGATCTGGTCAGAGTCTAAGGCACTCCCAGAATAACTATATATATATAATCAACCTTTGTATGGTATAACTCTCCCCACCCAATGTAACCTCACGTCTCATGTCCATAACACGCAAGATCATGACCTCTAACTAATGCAACAAGTCATAAAGATAGGTATGCATATATAAGATCTATACCACGATTCTTGTAACCTATACAGAATTACCATAAATAACTCAGAAAGATTTTATCTCATAAATAGTGTCAGGTGTCCTATGGTATGACGTACTTGATAAAGCAAGCACAAAAAGTTTATAGGATCGCAATATCAACTCTCTAGGTGACGTTACACAACTCCGCATACAGCGTTGACACTCGAATATTATTCGGACTCTAAACAATGTTACACGATCCTAGGTTGAACAGATACATCACATAAATAAATCAAGAGAATAATATGAAGCAAGTACTGCAAGATTGGCAAGGTACACTTGCCTGGGATTTGAATTCCAACAGTTGCTCTGGTATCAGCGGGATCATCAAGTACTCCTTCGAACGCTAAAATAAACAATACCATCATTCACAAAAGATATAAAATAGCTAGGAATGGTTATCCATAAGTCCAATTTGGACACAGGGACAAAATTGACAGTGTCTGGTCAAAGCGGGGTCCACATGTGGCCCACTTCCCACAAAATAATATGCCAGAGACAAATTTCTACGATATGAACCCAACGGAATATCCAGAACTGGATTCCGATAAGCCGATCATAAAATCATCCGTCAAGTAGAGTCGTGGGGCCCACGATACGAGATTTTGTCAACGTTCTCCGAATCGAACCAAACTTGGATCACAGGACCAACGTAACGCTACGAGTCTGGTGGCGTAAGTTTTATTTCAAAATGGCGAGCACACGTGAAGTTACAACGAGTTTTAAAACATGCCCGATACGAGGCGATTTCGACCGATACGCGTTGATTTCGGTGTGTACGCACATCCAAATCAACTTTTGCGAAATCTCACACGTCCGCATTGATGATACGCTCCCTTCGGTATAATTCGCACACAACCAAGTTTTCTCGTTTAGTGGAATGCACCCAGTTTTAAAAAATTTAGGTTTTAAAAACCACAATTTTGGTCATTTTTACCCGCGAATAAAATATAACTTACAGGACAATAAAATAAACTAATTATAGAGTTTAAAACTCGGTTATATTATCTAATTTATTGTTCAAGTAAATTTTAAAATTATTAAACAGGTTGTACGTAAAAATGGCCTTGAACTTGTGAGTTCGGGATAGTTTTTGAAGCCCAAAATTGGGATATTTTTCATGTTTTTGTGTCACTGTTTGAGATCGACACAGGACAGGATACCCCTGTCTAATTGTATGAGGTTCGAGAGGGTTACACAGCGAACGTGTCACAATAGACCATTCGAAAAATAACGCGACGAGGAGAGAGAAGGACTCACCGGAATAGGAGGCCAAAAATGTCTGAACTACGCGTACTAGGGGCGGCACGACGACTGCGCGGTACTCGTAGATCGGCGACGGAGCTGCTGTGCTCGTCTGTGCGGGTCAGAGAGCTCGGGGTACGACAGAGGGTCATCGAAGGGAGCTTGGCTCAGTTGGCGTATGGCGGAGGCTGGTGGTTGACGGTGGTGAAGATGGCGGTGCTGGGAAGTCGACAGCTGCTGCGGGGGGGAGGGGGGTTATAGGGTTGCGGGGACTGGA
This sequence comes from Iris macrosiphon, assembly GCA_036927795.1. Lineage (NCBI taxonomy): Eukaryota > Viridiplantae > Streptophyta > Magnoliopsida > Asparagales > Iridaceae > Iris > Iris macrosiphon. The sequence continues at coordinate 52,219,797 of JAYESA010000012.1, read as the reverse complement.
GGGGTCGGCGGTTGGAGGCGGCGGGGAGAGGAATCGACGAGGCGGGCGATCGTTGGGCGGTTACAGATGTCTTTGGGTCAGACGGGGAGGCGGACAAACGTCGGCGGCGGCGGGTGAACGGCAAAAGTCGGAGGGACGCGACGGTCGGGATCGAGAAAAAATTGGGGGTTACTGTAGCAATTAATAGGTAGGGTTCGGGTCGGGTTTTGGGTCGGTTCATTTTGGGTTCAGTTTATTTCGGGTTGGTTTGGTCCGGTTCAGGTTGTTTTAATCCGGTTTATTCTGGTTTAATTTAAAACTATGTTTTTAGGTATTTAAAAATAGTTTTTGGGTACAATAATTTCTAAAAAAATTACACTATATCCAATTATTTATTTTACACTCAAAAATATTATTTTTATAATATTTTAATATTTAATTTAATCCTCAAAAATATTTATTTATTGAAAAACATTTATTTTAATTATCTAAAAATTACAGAAAATTTCCAAAAATTTATTTTTTTAATTTTTAAAAATTCTAGGTGTTTACAATCTACTCTCCTTAAAAGAATTGCAACCTCGCAATTAAGAAAATAAAACATAACCGGTCAGAAGAGATGACGCGGTTGCAAGACATGTTAGTATCACGACACAAAGAATAAAGAATCGTGATCAAGGAGAAATCGAAGGATGAGGGTTAAGCAGAACACATAGGGAAGGAATAAAAATATTTTACTAGGCAATGAAAGATAATTATTTCAAGAGTAAAGGAATCTAGTTAGAGCAAGGAAAACTACAGCTTATGAAAACTTGGGTATCAAGTACTAACAAGTTCATAATACTAGGTTTAAGGCTAAGGAAATGAACTAACAGGCACGCGCTAAAGTATTACTAGGAATAGATAGCTATGATAAAACTTAAATCTTATACGTATTCACTACTTCGCAAGTCTGTACGTCCTTCATTGTCACCGCAAAAGCTTGTCCGCATCCTTGTGGTGGTGTTGTCTACTTTTGCTGAGCCTGCTGGAAGAGTGCTGATCGTGGTGCCAAGGGTGGCCTCGGTTGATATCCTCCTGGTGCTGGTAAACCTTGTCGGTTTACCATTGGTGCTCCTTCTCGACGCTCAGGACAATCCCTTACCGAATGCTGACGGGATCCACATGCTAAATATAATCCCAATTTAAGTCTACACTCCCTTTCAATATGGCCTACCTTGCCACAGTAGTGACAAGTAGGAAGGATTAGGGATTGTGATACAGCTCTCTGTGGTGGTTGGTCCATGTAAGATCTCTTTGTATCTTCTCCATGTGGTGCTCTGGCCGGTGCTGACGTGAATGGCCGCTTCAGGCTGGATTCTCTTTGGGTGACGCGCTCCATACGTCGAGCTGCAGCAAGGACATCCGTGTATGAAGTAGGTACAACAGATCCGATCAATCTCTGTAGCTCAAAGTTTAGTCCGTCGAAGAACTTCTTAGCCTTCTCCTCTTCTGTCCGGATCAGGGTAGGGGCGAAGCGACTCAGACGGATGAACTCCGTATTGTACTCTTCTACTATCATATGGTCTTGAGTGAGGCGATTAAACTTGTCTCAAAGTTCCAATCGAGCAATAGATAGAATATACATCTCCTGAAAGAGTCTAGAGAACTCTTTCCAAGTGACTCGGTCTGGTCCGAGCTGCCTCTCCTCAGATAGCCACCAGTGATGTGTATTGCCCGTCAACTGCATCCGAACGACAATCATTCAACGTTTCCTTGGAAGCTCAGCTGCTTGTAATTGATGTTGAGTGTTTGTGAGCCACTCATGAACTTCAGTGGGCTCCTTCTTGCCTGAAAATGTGCGGGGCTTCATTTGGCAAAAATCGATGATAGATCCCGTCAATGGTCATCTAGCTGATGGGTTCGCCTGCTTTAGTACGGTTACTATACTGTTTCTCAGGTTCTCTGCCTCGTGAGGCTGAGCCTCTTGATAAATCTGTTGTTGGGCTTGTATCATTGTGTAGATCATTTAGAACATCTGTTGTCCGTCCATAGGCTGCCTTTGTGAAAAAATGGGCATTTGTGGAGTAAACTATGGCGATGGTGGAATATCGTCTCGTCGAAATCTTGAGGCGTGCTGATCTGTTTGATTTCTTTGTTTAGTTGATTGTCCTCCACCCACTGGTGTCACTTCATCGTCGTAGGTGACAACAGCAACTTGTGGTGTTCCTACGGGAGTCTCGTCTCTGGCTTATGGGTCCATTACTCTACATCCAAAATAAACTATAAGAGGCGCACAGAGGAATCAAGGCAGGATGCAAATAAAGAATTTAATTCGAATCCGATATAGAGATCAAGAACGATTCAATTAAGTGGATGATATCTTAACTTTTTCTATCCTTATCGCGGGCTTGCTCGGTTCCTTAGTTGAAACCGAAATAATTTAGTCGTTGACCTGCATGGGCCACCACAAAAACTATGTCACACCCCAGTCCCAAAATACCGAGGGACTAGCCACGTGGCAATGGCAAGCAGCACACACCAATAGACAAACCCAATTTAATGGACCCATTAGAGTATACTTAAGCTATAAAACAACAATAAGGGTCTACGATACATGTCATATTTCTAATTCTAATCTCATCCACAGAAGATGAACATGATTCAAATACAGAATAATCGAAATAAAATATAAACCAATATCAAGTCTCAATAAAGAGTAAATTCGGAGAACAACCCGATAATGAGTTTCGTACAATATTCCAAGACTTAGGAAAATAAAGTAAACATAATGACCGAGTATATGACAAATACTCAAGAGAAATTCTCTGGCATCACCTCATCCTCTGGTGTTGGTACTGCTCCAGCGTCTGCTCTTGTCCCGTATACCTCGGTGTAGATCTCCTCTGCTATACCTGGGGACATAATCCGGATACAGGTCCTTAGAGGACATAGCAAGGTACAAGAATAACTCAAGCCAAATAAATACAGTATATAAAATGTATCAATAGGGCAGACTATGCAACCAGCTATGTGATATGCAAATGAGAGTATTAATTATACTCAGACTAAAAATATTATAGGCTCTGGGAAACCCATAGCAGCATTTATTATCTCAAAGGGCCAGTACGTGTGCCAAAGATCTGGTCAGAGTCTAAGGCACTCCCAGAGTAACTATATATATATAATCAGCCTTTGTATGGTATGTCTCTCCCCACCCAATGTAACCTCACGTCTCATGTCCATAACACGCAAGATCATGACCTCTAACTAATGTAGCGAGTCATAAAAATAGCTATGCATATATAAGATCTATGTCATGATTCCTGTAACCTATACAGAATTATCATGAATAACTCAGGAAGATTCTGTCTCATGAATAGTGTCAGGTGTCCTATGGTATGACGTACTTGATAAAGCAAGCACGAAAGTATATAGGATCGCAATATCAACTCTCTAGGTGACGTTACACAACTCCGCGTATGATGTTGACACCCGAATATATTCGGACGCTAAACAACGTCACACGGTCCTAGGTTGAACAAATACATCACATAAATAAATTAAGAGAATAATATGGAGCAAGTACTGCAAGATTGGCAATGTACACTTACCTGGGATTTAAATTCCAACAGTTGCTCTAGTATCAGCGGGATCTTCAAGTACTCCTCCGGATGCTAAAATAAATATGACCATCATTCACAGAAGATATGAAATAGCTATGATTGCCTATCCATAAGTCCAATTTAGACACATGGGCAAAATTGACAGTTTTTGTTCAAAGTGGGGTCCACATGTGGCCCACTTCGCACCAAAAAATATACCAGAGAAAAAGTTCTCCAAATTTGTCAAACATAGTGTCTACGAGTCCAAAACAACAATACGAACCCAATAGAATGTCCAGAACTGGATTCCGATGAGCCGATCACAAAATCGCCCGTCAAGTGGAGTCGTGGGGCCCACGATACGGGATTTCGTCAACATTCTCAGAATCGAACCAAACTTGGGTCACAGGACCAGCGTAACGCTACGAGTCTGATGCCGCAAGTTTTATTTCGAAATGACGAGTACTCATAAAGTTACAACGAGTTTTAAAACAGGCCCGATATGGGACAATTTCGAGGGATATGCGTTGATTCCGGTGTGCACGCACATCCTAATCAACTTTCGCAAAATCTCACACGTCCGCATTGATGATACGCTCCTTTCGGTGCAATTCGTATACGACCAAGTTACCTCATTTAGTGGGACGCATCCAGTTTCGAAAAAATTTAGATTTTAAAAACCAAAATTTTGGTCATTTTCACCCACGAATAAAATACAACATACAGCAAAATAAAATAAACTAATTACAGAGTTCAAAACTCGATTATATTATCTAATTTACTGTTCAAGTGAATTTTAAAATTATTAAACATGTTGTACGTAAAACGAACATGAACTTGTGAGTTCGAACAGTTTTCGAAGTCCAAAATTGGGATATATTTTCCTATTTTTTTGTCGCAGTTTGCGGCCGACACCGAACACGATAACCCAGTCTAATTGTACGGGGTTCAAGAGGGTTACACAGCGAACGTGTTGCAGCAGAACGTTCGAAAAATAATGCGATGAGCAGAGAGAAGGACTCACCGGAACAGGAGACCGAAAACGACTGAACTATGAGTACACGGGGCGGTGTGGCACGGCAACTGCGGGGTGGCGGTGCTCATCGATCGACGGCGGAGCTGTTGTGCTCGTCTGTGCTGGTCGAAGAGTTTGGGGCACGACGGAGGGTCGTCGGAGGGAGCTTGGCTCAGTTGGCGGATGGCGGAGGCTGGTGGTTGACGGTGGTGAAGATGGCGGTGCTGGGGAGTCGACAGCGGTTGCGGGGATGATGGGGGTTATAGAGTTGCGGGGACCAGACGGGTTGGCGGTTGGAGACTGCGGGGAGAGGAATCGATGAGGCGGGCAGCCGTTGGGCAGTTACGGAAGTCTTCGGGTCAGACGGGGAGGCGGACAGACGTCGGCGGCGGCGGGTGAACGGCGGAAGTCGGAGGGACGCGGCGGTCGGGATCGAGAAAAAATGGGGGGTTACTGTAGCAATTAATGGGTAGGGTTCGGGTCGGGTTTTGGGTCGGGTCTAGATCCGACCCTCTAGGGGATGGGTCGGTTCAGTTTGGGTTCAGTTTATATTGGGTTGGATTGGTCCGGTTCAGGTTGGTTTAATCCGGTTTATTCTTGTTTAATTTAAAAACTATATTTTTAGGTTTTTAAAAATAGTTTTTGGGTCCTATAAATTCCAAAAAATTTATACTATGTCCAATTATTTATTTTACACTCAAAAATATTATTTTTATAATATTTAATATTTAATTCAATTCTTAAAAATATTTTGTTCCTAAAAAAATTTTATTTAATTATATAAAAATAATAGAAAATTTCCAAAAAATAAAAATTATTTCTAAAAAATTTGGGTGTTTACAAAGGGAAGTTCGTAGATGACCGGACAGCCAAGGCATATGTAAAAAATTTTATAAAATATTGTCAAGTAAATTATTAATATTTTAGAAAATATATTTTATACATTTAGGCATAATTTTAATTATTTTCAGTATCGGGTATCGGTCGGTATCGGATATCGATATGTCAAACCATCGGTATCGGCTGTATCGGATCGGTATTGGCCAATACTGCAAATTATCCAAACCCAAAACTTATTTATATATATAATATAGGAGACGTATGAGACACTTGAGAGTCAAGTTGGTGAAGAGTGTGCTGATGGGGCTTTGAGTAGTCATCCACTTACTCCGGCTAGAAGGAACGATCTGTAGATCCAATCTGTCAGGAGAGGGAAAGGCGACAGTGTGTATGGCATCGGATCGTTGGCATCGCAGCCATCTGTTAACTCCAGAGCTCCTAGTAAACCCCATGTCCAATTTTTATTTTTTTAAAACTATTTTATTTATTAAATTAGACTGTGAAATAAGTAATTAGAAACAACTAACAAAATAAATAATTATTTTAGATTTTGGATTATATTATATACTTAATATATGATAGATGTTAATTTAGTGTTAATAATACACCTTGTACAAATAAGATTAGATATAGATTATTCAAGTAAAATATTTTTATAGATTATATGTACTATCTATATAATTTTATATAAGATTATAAATTTAGATAAATCTAAACTATAAATTAAATTAATCATAATCTTAAGTCTACTAGGAAAGCAACTTCATCCATATTATATCCTAAAAAATTAACCCATATCTATTTAAATTAAATTCTATCTATTAAAGTAAATAAATCTAAAATAAATACATATATAATCCATTTATTTTTTCTTCCTATCATTCAAAATCATTCTATATTTTTCGTCAAAAATAGTCCTAAAATTTGGCACAAAAATAACCTCATTTTTTTGCAACTGTATCGACTTGGAAGTACCATATTTCCTAAATCCGGACTCCAAATCATGTGCCCTTTTTTTGTTGGAACCGTATCGAGGTACTTTCCAGAATATCTATTTTTTATGTAATTCGAAACCATTAATTCTATGGAATTATTTAAGTGTCAGTTGTTCAAGATACGTTTTTGGTTCACTGTTTTCGAGATTACGGGAGATCTCGAACTCGGATTCACGATCCGTTTGATGTTTTGGAAAGATGACACTGAGCCATTTTACATAGAAGTTTTTTAGAATTTATTAGATTAGTTATATATCTTGTTTAATTCGTGCAAACCCTAGACAATTAGTAATCTATCGATCGGTAAACTAAAAATTGTAACTATGATATATCGCAAACGATTTGAGATTTGTGTAAACCGTCGATTCTAGAATTTTTGTGATGTTGAATATACGTATTCATGTACTCAATTTTTTGGTTTGCATCGATTGACTTTTTTGTTAACAGAATGCCTTAACTTGCGTGCCATGATTCACGAACCTTCAAACATAATTTATTTTTAGGTATAACTTATAATTTAGAATATTAATTGATAAATATTAATTATAGAGATAAGTGTGACTAGTTATAGACGATATAACTAATAAATGGCTTAGGTGACATAAATGATAGGCGACATAGACTGATCCCACTTTTCTAGTTAGGAGTAGTTATTTGTAAATTATATTGGTGTATAAAATATTCTTGGTTGTATTTGGAATTGATAGACTTGGTTCGTGGTTAGACTTGATTATACTTTGGGCTCACAACTCAGCATGGACAAACAGACAAGTATACCTTGTCCGAATTGTACAATATTTGCTTGTTTTTCTTTTTAGTTGCTATTTTCTTTGTTATGTACAGTTTTCTATTATTCTTTGTCATATTTGATTTGTCACTTGAATCTCTAGTCTTACTTTCTCATTTTACATGTATGTATATTATTTATTTTTTTCGAGTATCACTACTTGTTTCATGGTCATATTGTGATGGTATCTGCTTAGCATACGTGTTCGTTTTCTTGACTTGACTCGTACCACTTAGGAGAGATTGATTGCTAGACATTGACCTATGTTATCTTTAGGACTGGGAGCGTCCCATAGCGTTACTATAATAGAGACTTGTTATTCTATATCTAGGACCGAGAGTGTTCCATAGAATTACGGTATTAGAGACTAGTTATTCCGTTGGTATTAGAGACTTGTTCTTCCATCTCAAGATTGGAAGCATCCCATGGCGTTACGGTATTCAGATAGGTTCTTACCAGAAGTATCATATGGTATTATGGTATATATCAGTTTATAGTTGCTACATGTACTCCTTATCTCTCATTCTTGCATGTTTATTTAATGTTACATTCGACATATTTCTATGTATCTTGTTATATCCCACTGAGGACCTGCTTCATTTCTAGGTTATTTCTGAGATCGCTTTGTAAAGTAGATGGATAGTTGATGATTATGTCTGCAGGATTCAGATATCAATAGTGGTACACTTTATCGTTCTTCCTTATTTATATTTATTACCATGACACTATCTACTATATTGCCTAGTTTTGATAGACTCATTTTATTCTTTCGAGTCTATTCAAACATATATGCTAGTGGGTTACAGACCATAAAAAATACCATACATTCTTGTTATTTCTTCTTTATGTGGATTGAGATATAGTTAGACTTGACATATTAGAAATTATGCCTATTATAAACAGCGTATACGTATTCGATTTAGACTAGAGTCCGCTTGATACATAGCTGGTCATTTCTACGTACTTTAGTCCTACGTATTTTGGGAGTGGGGCATGACACTCCTCCTCTAGCACCACTTGCATCATCACAGCCGGGTGCCGGTGGTGATCAGTTTGGCCCTCTCAGTCTGGTGCAGGGCACGCAGATTATGTACGACCTATAGAGAAATGACAGAGCTGAGCGAATATCATCCTCCTACCACTGGTCCGGCTCTGCTTCGACTCCAGCTCCTCCTCCAGCTACTATATCTACTCCAGTTCCTGCGTCCACTCCAGCTCCTCATTCGGCTTCTGCTCTGGCTGGCATTGATCCTCAGAAGTTACAATAGATCATTAACACAGTCATGATGCAGTACATGGCGAGCCGACAACCGCCACCGCCACCACTACCACCACCGCCACCGCCACCACTACCACCACCGCCACCACTACTACCACTTTCGATTTGAGTATTTTTGAGTATTTTTGATTTGTTGTATCTGAGGTAAACTTTGAATTATTGTTTGTGTCACGCCCCAGTTCCAAAGATAAGAAACTGAGTCACGTGGCAATGGCCAGCAGCACATTTCGGCAGGCATCCCAATCTAATGGGCCCATCGGAGTGCACCTAAGCTATAAAGTACAATGAATAACCCAACACATAACACATACATAGGGAATCTAAATCTCATCCACAAGCAACAGATATAAGAGCACATAGAGGTAATCATAACTACTAATGTGCAGAAAGAAAATGTCACGTGAAAATATATCATAGTACAAATACTAGAGTAGTCACATGGGAACAAACCCGTTCGTACAAAATACTGGAATGAAAATAAGCAATAAGATAACTAGGAACGGTATCTGAATCTGGATAGTAATACCGTTCCAAGGATAGAGTCACTAACAGAGATAGGGCGAAGACCTCGGGGATGACCTCGTCCTCGACAATGGGTCTTGTTGCTGGATACGTACCCGGACCGTACTCCTCTGGGTAATCCTCCTCGCCCAAACCTGGAAAGGAACCAGGTCCTCAGAGATACGTAACAAGGTACAAAAATACAGCATGCCAAGTATAACAGAAAGTACAAGTGCAACGACGGGGTAATCTAGCATAACCAACTAAGTGAGACACAGTTTAAAGACAATGTTCGACGCGTAGGCTGTCCAAAATAAAATGGTAGCTCCGGACACGGAAACACACGGGACGTACCGCAGCTCCGGGCAAAGAGTCACACGGGTGATACAACTACTCTAGATACAGGATTACTACAGAAATAGTACATATACATATATAAGCACGTGCAGAGGAGCCCAAACATCTAGTAACTGTCTTCCCCTTCCCCAAGCGTTCAACGATTGTGCGCTGAACCAGAACCTCTATCTAGCAGTCTCTTCGCACAGAAGTAACTATCAACAAACGTGACCCTAAGGTCGTCCCAGTCTTCAGTCATAATGTCAGTATCAGGATACAAAAAATCTGGCACAATAACAGTGTATGAATGTGTCATGGGATGACGATATACTCAGGTACGTACATCGAGGTGTTACGAACATCTAGTATTCGTTACAAGACGTTACGACGAACGTCTGCACCCGGTTGTAATTCGGACGCGAAGTAACAATCTTAATAAAACACGCGCACAATGTATATAATGAAACAATAAATATCTGGTAACTGAAATACAGGATGGCAAGGTACACTTGCCTGCATTCGGCTGCTGAAGATGGGGATCCGGTATAACATCCAAGTCCGCAGGTCGCGTAGTACCTAGAGACGAGATACAAACTAAATCAATAAACTATCACGTGGCAAACAGGGATGTGACATACGTCTAAACATATGCTCAGACTCAGCTACAACTCACAGGGATACGGCGCTAGAGGGTTGACCAAGGTTGACTAATGGTACGTTACATAAAATTAAATTAATCATCTGTACAATATCATCAAACCCAACCTCAATCTCACTATATTCATCACAATATTCAGTTAATCAAATCCTGATCAAATCCTCAGACATATACAATCTTTCCCATTTCTCAATAAAACTGTTACGTAATTATGTTCATCATTTTTCATCAAACGTCAATGAATGGCTATTGGTTCAATATTACACACTACTACACAACAATCACCTGCTCCTCAATTTCCATTAGTATTTTCTTATTAAAATATTAGCTCTTAATATTAATCAATGCTTTGATATCACAACGTTATTTCACAACCATTTAAACTGCTCATCATCAATAACAATATGCATAAATTAAATGAAATACCCTAACATCACAATGTATCCAAATAACCTAAACTCAATATATATTCAATTATCCTAAATATCCATTTAGCGTTTAACCAACACTTGTATATATTTTACAACATCCAACCATAAATATTCCTGCTTTCCAAAACCATAAAACTCATGTCAACAACTTAAACCCTAACTCAATGCATAATCATAAACCCTAATTATTAACCTTGCATTTTATCACCAATGTATATAATTCATAACATTTAAATATAATCAAACCCTAAAACTCTAGCCTATAGAACCCTAAAACTCATATGGCATTTAACTCCAATCATATATATAACATTATTAAACCTAACATCTCTCATGCAAATATATAATCATCACTAGATCTATTATTACACTAAAAGGAGAGGGGGAGGAGTCTTCACCTTGGCGAGGGGGTGGTGATGCTGGCCGGATGGCCGAGGCGTGGTGGTACGGGTGGAGAGGTCGAGGAGAAGTGCTGGTGGCGTGTGGTGTAGCTGACTGCAGCGGGGCGGAGGAAGCTGGAGGTGGCCGGGGTGGCACAGCGGGTGGTGGCGTTGGTGTGTAGAGGTGGTGGTAATGGTGGATGTGGTGGTGGCGTTGGTGTGCGGTGGTGGCGTTGGTGTGCTGAGGAACGACAACAGTGGCGGTGATGTGCGGTGGTGGCGTTAGTGTGTGAAGGTGGTGGTAATGGCGGATGTGGTGGTGGCGTTGGTGTGTGGAGGTAGAGAAGTCGGCCGGAGTGGGGGGCTTGGCAGCAATCGGGGATCAGCGGGTGGCCGGTGGAGAGACTCGGCCAGGGTCGGGGAAGAAACTGGCCAGGGTTGTGAAGTTGAGTAGCAGTCAGGGAGGGCACGGCGGGTGGCCGGAGTGGGAGATCGTGGAGTTGGATGGTCGGCCGGAGTAATTGTGCTTCTTAAGGAAGAAGGAGAAGAAGAAAGGAAGAAGGAGAAGAAGAAAGGATGAAGAAGAAAAATATGGTCGGCTGAAATTTTGAGGAGGGAGGAGAGAGAGGGGGTAGGGTTTCCCAAGTTTGGGGATTATGGCCTGCTTGGGAAAGAGTTTGGGAAGAGACTTTTAATAGAAAGTTGTGTGGGGGTTGTGTGGTGTGGATGAGCCCAATTCAAATGGATGGTGAGGATTTGACATGAAGAATTTTCATTCATGGGAGGGGGTGTTGACTAGTCAAAGAATGAGGGTGAGGCTTCTTCATTGGTCTTGACCAATGAGGTTATGACACATATTACAACATTTGCAATTAAGTCCCTTAAATTTGGGTATTTGCACAAACACATAAAATGATGCAAAATTTGTGGGAGAAATGGTGTTTAGTGTTTTGTAGGGTGAGGGAGTGTTGTGTGTTTTGCATGGACTTAATTAAAGGGGCATTGGAATTAAATTGGGATTAAAATAGGATTAATCAAAGTTGGTATCCTAAATTTAATTAGAATAAATTATCAAGTGCTCTTAAATTAAATGGGGGCACATGAGATCTCAATTGGGAGTGACACAAAGGTCATGAATGGTGTAGGCTTGGTGTCAATCTTGGACCATTTTATTGGTCTGGCTCAATGGGTTGAGTTGGTGTTTCAAAATTTGATGGCAACGACACAGGTGTGCGACACATAATTAAATATGGATTTCGGTTACGGAAAGTTGTGCAATTAAATTAGAGCACAAGGAATTATAATTTTGAGAGACGGTAAAGTCCAGCGCCTAAATTAGCGTGTCAAGTCTAGAATGCAACAATAAGTTGGAAATTATGGGCTGATGTTGGGCTCCGAATATTTTAACAACGGTAGGGCACGCCAAGGGTTTAGTTAAAGAATCAGACTTCTGCATCCTAAATTCTAAACCTCAATCATCTGCTGCTAAACCAAAATTTTCTAACCCATAACCAGACTATCTATAGAAATAAATGAGAGGATTTACATCCTTCCCAACTTAGAAAAATTTTGTCTCCGAAATTAAAAGTAAAGCACGATAATAGCTATAAAAATTTAAAAGCAAACTGGTAATCAAATGCAGTACGTAAATTCGTACCTCGATCCTCAAATAAATACGAAAAATGCTGCCGAATGGAATCATCGCGTTCCCAGGTAGACTCGATTGGCGAATGATGTTTTCATGCAACTCTGACTAGTCGAATAGTCTGACCTCTCAAGGTCTTCTCACTGTGATCGAGTATCTCCACTGGCTGCTCTACGTAAGATAAACTGGGCCCGACTGTAATCTTTCGAATGATCAAGAACGTGGCTAGGGTCTGCCACGTATCTCCTTAACTGCGATACGTAAAATACGTCATGCACTGCTTCTAATGATGGAGGCAATACAAGACTATAAGCCACTTCGCCAACTCGTTCCAAGATGTCAAAAGGTCTGATGTACCTCGGACTCAGCCTGCCTCTGCCTCCGAATCTGATGGTACCACGAGTAGGCGATAACTTCAAAAATACATGGTCACCTTCCTTGAACTCCAAAGGTCTGCGGTGCGCATCTGCCAAATGCTTGTCTGTCCTGTGCTGCACGCAGGTGGCTCTGAATCTGCTTGACTTTCTCTACTGTCTGTTTCACCAACTCTGGACCAAGTATCTCACGCTCTCCCACGTCACTCCAACATACCGGTGACCTACACTTTCTGCCGTACAGTGCCTCATAAGGTGTCATCTGTATGCTAGCCTGGTAGCTGTTATTGTAGGAGAATTCCACCAAGTGTAAATGGTCCTCCCAAGATCCTCCAAAGTCGATCATGCACGCTCTCAACATATCATCTAGTATCTGTATCGTGCGCTCTGATTGGCCACCAGTCTGTGGATGATATGCAGTGCTGAACTTGAGACGAGTTCCTAGATTCTTCTGCATACTTCGCCAAAAATGTGACATGAACCTGGAGTCACGATCCGATATAATGCTGATAGGCACTCCATGTAGTCGTACTATCTGTCTCATATATATGTCAGCTAATATCTCCGTGGATTGCCCAACTCTGAAGGGCAAGAAATGTACAGACTTGGTGAGCCTGTCTACGATAACCCAAACTGCATCCTTCCCGCTAGGGCTCCACGGGAATCCTGTGACGAAGTTCATGGTAATGTGTTTCCACTTCCACTCGGGAATGGAAAGCGGCTGCAATAGTCCTGTAGTCCACTGATGTTCAGCCTTGACTTGCTGACAGACCAAGCATCTCGCCACGAATCTTGCAATCTCTCTCTTCATCCCATGCCACCAGTAATATTGTCTCAAATCTCGGTACATCTTCGTACCCCCGGGATGAATAGAATAAATCGAGCAATGAGCCTCGGTCATCAACTCCTGGCGTAGCTCGCCACTCGGAACGTATAGGCGATCTCCATACCTTAACGTTCCGTCTTCATGAATCCTGAGTCCCGTCTGCATGCCGGCCTCTGTCCTCTCTCGCAGTCGTCGAAATCTCGCATCTAAAGGCAGGGCTGCCTTGATCATCTCAATCAATGTAGACTGAACCTCGAGACTGGCCATCTGTCCATCCATGCCCGGCAATACAATCTCTATCCCAAGCTCCTGAAGATCCTCTAGCAATTGCCACTGAGTCGTCAAAAAGTATGTCATGGGCTTCCTGCTTAATGCATCTGCTACTACATTCGCCTTGCTAGGGTGGTACTGCAACTCTATATCATAATATGTCATCAACTCTAGCCAGTGCCTCTGTCTCATGTTGAGCTCCTTCTGCGTGTAGACATACTTTAGACTTTTATGATCTGTGTAAATCTTAACACGCTCACCATAAAGGTAGTATCACCATAGCTTTAGTGCAAATATCACTACAGCTAGCTCTAGATCGTGCGTCGGATAGTTCTTCTCATAAACTCTCAGTTGTCTCGATGCGTAGGCTATCACTTTGCCGTGTTGCATCAGTACACAACCTAAACCGCTCCCAGATGCATCACTGTACACTACAAATCCTTCTGATCCTGAAGGTAGTGTCAAAATTGGTGCTGATGTCAGATGCTTCTTCAGCTCATCGAAAGCCGTCTAACACTCTTCGGTCCAGATAAACTCTACGCCTTTACGCGTCAGTCGTGTCATAGGCACAGCGATCCTCGAGAAATTTTTCACGAACCTCCGATAATATCCGGCAAGTCCGAGAAAACTCCTAACCTCTGTAACTGATGTAGGGGTTGGCCATATCTCAATTGCAGCTATCTTCTCCGGGTTAACTGATAGCCCATTTCCGGTGATTATGTGTCCCAGAAATGGTACTCTATCCAAGCAGAACTCACATTTGCTGAGCTTGGCGTACAACCTCTCATGTCTCAACGTCTCCAACACGATCCTGAGATGTCTCTCGTGCTCCTCCGGGCTTTTAGAATGTACCAAGATGTCATCGATAAATACCACCACGAACTTATCTAAGTACTGGTGAAAAATATTATTCATCAGACTCATAAATACTGATGGCGCGTTGGTTAAACCAAACGGCATGACTAAAAACTCATAGTGCCCATACTTCGTCCGAAAAGCCGTCTTCGGGATGTCCTCTCTCCGTACCTTGATCTGATGATAACCGAATCTGAGATCGATCTTCGAGAATACACATGCACCACTAAGCTGATCAAATAAATCATCGATGCGCGGCAGTGGATACTTGTTCTTTATCGTTACAGTATTTAACGCCCTGTAATCGATACACAAGCATACCATCCCGTCCTTCTTCGATACAAATAAAATGGGTGGTCCCCATGGAGATAAACTAGCCCGTATGAAACCCATATCTAAGAGATCATCTACTTGGACTTTCAACTCAACCAACTCCTTCGGTGCTAGTCTGTAAACGGGGAAAGTAACTGGCTCGGCTCCGGGGGTCAACTCTATAGTGAACTCAATCTCTCTGTCAGGTGGCAGGCCTGGGAGATCCTCTGGAAACACATCCTCAAACTCTGATATAAAGTAAGGGTACATCGGTTCACCTTCTGCAATGTGTGTCGCTGTGGTAGGTTGGACACCATGCTCTCGGGCTCCCCGAAGAAACTCAAACTCTGGGTGATCTGGGGGTCTAAATATGACACAACCATGACGGCAATCTAGCGTTGCGTAGTATTGACTCAACCAATCCATGCCTAGGACAATGTCATAGTCTGGCATGGAGAAGACCAAAAATCGGACACACATCTCTCGCCTACAGACAACTACTGAACATGATCTACAAGTGTCGCTAACAGGTATTATTTTACCTCCCGTAAGAATTCTCTTGATCTTCGAAAGGGGTGCAGTGGCTATTCTATGGGTGGCCACGAAACTAGCACCTATAAAAGAGTGTGCGACACCAGAATCAAATAAGACTACTGCTGGTAATGAAGCTACTAAAATAGTACCTGCGATCACTTCTCTGGCTGTCTTCGCCTCCTCTATAGTCATCGCATAGGCCTGACCATGTCTCGGTGTCGGTACCCTCGGCTGCTGCTATCGAGCCTGCTAGAATCGATCTACCTGTGGGGCCAAGGGTGGCCTCCTCTGATTTCCCCCTGGTGCTGGTGGTCGTAGTGCTCCAGCTCCCGCGTAAGGCGGCCTCGGTCCAGGAGGCTGCTGATAAGGCCTCGGTGCTGGCAAAGCTGGCCGATGAACCATCTGTACTGGAGCCCTCTGGTCTGGTCAATCTCGAACTGCATGCTGGTCTGACCCACATCTCAAACAAGCACCCAGCCTCCGTCGACAGTCCCTCAATAAATGTCCCTTCTTGCCAAAGTAATGGCATGTGGGAATAATAGCTCCCTGCTGGGGTGCTGCTCTCTGTTGCTGCTGATGTACCAGTGGACGCTTCGCAGGTCCTCCCTGCGGGGCTCGAACTGCTGATGATGACGCACAGGAGCGCTTCAGGCTGGCCTCCATCTTGTTGATGCGGTCCTGGCGTCGTGCTGCTAATAATACCTCAGAGTAGGAGGTGGGGGCTATGGACCCGATAAACCTCTGGGTCTCAAAACTTAGGCCTTCATAGAACTTCTTGGCCTTCGCCTCCTCGGTGGGGATCAGGCACGGTGCAAATCTGCTCAGGCGGAGGAAATCAACATTGTATTCCTCAATCATCATGCTGCCCTGCCTGAGGTTCTGAAATCTATCCCGAAGCTCTGCTCGGGCCGTGGAGGGTATGTACATCTCCTGGAAGAGCCTAGAGAACTCTTCCCACGTAGCCCGGTCTGGTCCCAAACGCTGCTTCTCAAAGAGCCACCAGTGATGAGCGTTGTCAGTGAGCTGCATCCTGACAGCAGTCATCCATCGATACCGGAGGAGGTCGGTAGCCTCCAGCTGGTGATGAATGCTGGTGAGCCATGCGTGGACCTCTGTCGGCTCTTCTATGCCAGCAAAAGGTTGTGGCATCATACGACGGAAGTCTATGACAGACCCCATCGTCGACTGGTGTGCTGGCGGTGACGCCTGCCCCAAGGTCGTCACGATACTCTCCCTCAGAGTCTCAGCCTGGCGCTGCTGGGCCTGCTGTTGAGCCTGCTGCTGGGCCTGCATCATCGCATATACCATTTGAAACATATGTGTCCCATCCATGGGTTGCCCTGCGGGGAATGCCATATAGGGCATCAGGGGTGGTAATGCTGGAGGTGGGGGCAGCTGTTGCTCCTCCTGATTCAGGGTCCTCTGATCCTCAGGTCCTGCCTAATACGGAGTCTGATGCCCGTCCGAATGTACCTCTGGCTGTCCCGATGACTGTCCCAGGGGAGCTGGAGTCAACAGAAGAACATGCTCCAGCGTCACGGAGAACATTGCCAGGCTGCGCGACGCGTCCGCTACGGAGATTCATAACTCTGAAAAGAAGTCATGACTGCGATCAGCGTTGAGGAAATAAACAAGATACAATTTGGTAAAAGAAATCGAGATATAGATGTCATGTGAAGGTTTCAAACTTGGAGATGAGATTTCCTAATATCTATTCCTAATTTTAGGCTCGCTTGGCACAGTCAGGTGACCAAGACGATTTAAATCGGACCTGCATGGGCCACCACAAAAATCTTGTCATGCCCCAGTTCCAAAGATAAGGAACTGAGTCACGTGGCAATGGCCAGCAGCACACTTCGGCCGGCATCCCAATCTAATGGGCCCGTCGGAGTGCACCTAAGCTGTAAAGTACAATGAATAACCCAACACATAACACATACATAGTGAATCTAAATATCATCCACAGGCAACAGATATAAGAGCAAATAGAGGTAATCATAACTACTAATGTGCAGAAAGAAAATGTCACAAGAAAATGTATCATAGTACAAATACTAGAGTAGTCACACGGGAACAAACGCGCTAGTACAAAATACTGGAATAAAAATAAGCAATAAGATAACTATGAACGGTATCTGAATCTGGATAGTAATACCGTTCCAAGGATAGAGTCACTACCAGAGATCAGGCGAAGTCCTCGGGGATGACCTCGTCCTCGGCAATGGGTCCTGCTGCTGGATACGTACATGAACCGTACTCCTCTGGATAATCCTCCTCGCCTAAACCTGGAATAGAACCAGGTCCTCAGAGGGACGTAACAAGGTACAAAAATACAGCATGTCAAGTATAACAGAAAGTATAAGTGCAACGACGGGGTAATCTAGCATAACCAACTAAGTGAGACACAGTTTAAAGACAATGTTCGACGCGTAGGCTGTCCAAAATAAAACCGTGGCTCCGGACACGAGAACACACGGGACGTACCGCAGCTCCGGACAAAGAGTCACACGGGTGATACAACTACTCTAGATACATGATCACTACAAAAATAGTACATATACATATATAAGCGCGTGCAGAGGAGCCCAAATGTCTAGTAACTGTCTTCCCCTTCCCCCAAGCGTTCAACGAGTGTGCGCTGAACCGGAACCTCTATCTAGTAGTCTCTTCGCACAGAAGTAACTATCAACAAACGCGACCCTAAGGTCGTCCCAGTCACCAGTCATGGTGTCAGTATCAGGATACAGGAAATCTGACACGATAATAGTGTATGAATGTGTCCTGGGGTGACGATATACTCAGGTACGTACATCAAGGTGTTATAAACATCTAGCATTCGTTACAAGACGTTACGATGAACGTCTGCACCCGGTTGTGATCCGGACGCGAAGTAACGATCTCAATCAAACACGCGCACAATGTATATAATGAAACAATAAATATCTGGTAACTAAAATACTGGGTGGCAAGGTAAACTTGCCTGCGTCCGGTTGCTGAAGATGGGGATCCGGTACAACGTCCAAGTCCGAAGGTCCCGTAGTACCTAGAGACGAGATACAAACTCAATCAATAAACTATCACGTGGCAAACAGGGATGTGACACACGACTAAACATATGCTCAGACTCAGCTACAACTCACAGGGACACGACGCTAGAGGGTTGACCAAGGTTGACTAATGGTACGTTACATCAAATCAAATTAATCATCTGTACAATATCATCAAACCCAACCTCAATCTTACTATGTTCATCACAATATTCAGTTAATCAAACCATGATCAAATCCTCAGACATATACAATCTTTCCCATTTCTCAATAAAACTGCTACGTAATTATGTTCATCATTTTTCATCAAACGTCAATGAATGGCAATTGGTTCAATATTACACACTACTACACAACAATCACCTGCTCCTCAATTTCCATCAGTATTTTCTCATTAAAATAATAGCTCTTAATATTAATCAATGCTTTGATATCACAACGTCATTTCACAACCATTTAAACTGCTCATCCTCAATAACAATATGCATAAATTAAATTAAATACCCTAACATCTCAATGTATCCAAATAGCCTAAACTTAATATATATTCAATTACCCTAAATATCCACTTAGCGTTTATCCACCACTTGTATATATTTTACAACATCCAACCATAAATATCCCGGCTTTCCAAAACCATAAAACTCATGTCAACTACTTAAACCCTAACTCAATGCATAATCATAAACCCTAATTATTAACCTTGCATTTTATCACCAATGTATATAATTCATAACATTTAAATATAATCAAACCCTAAAACTCAAGCCTATACAACCCTAAAACTCATATGGCATTTAACTCCAATCATATATATAACATTATTAAACCTAACATCTCTCATGCAAATATATAATCATCACTAGATCTATTATTACACTAAAAGGAGAGGGGGAGGAGTCTTCACCTTGGCGAGGTGGGGGTGATGCTGGCTCGATGGCCGAGGCGTGGTGGTACGGGTAGAGAGATCGAGGAGAAGTGCTGGTGGCGTATGGTGTAGCTGACTGCAGCGGGGCGGAGGAAGCTGGAGGTGGCCGGGGTGGCACAGCGGGTGGTGGCGTTGGTGTGTGGAGGTGGTGGTAATGGCGGATGTGGTGGTGGGTTGGTATGCGATGGTGGCGTTGGTGTGCTGAGGAACGACAGCAGTGGCGGTGATGTGCGGTGGTGGCATTGGTGTGTGGAGGTGGTGGTAATGGCGGATGTGGTGGTGGCATTGGTGTGCGGTGGTGGCGTTGGTGTGTGGAGGTGGAGAAGTCGGCCGGAGTAGGGGGCTTGGCAGCAGTCGGGGATCAGCGGGTAGCCGGTGGAAGGACTCGGCCGGGGTCGGGGAAGAAACTGACCAGGGTTGTGAAGTCGAGTAGCAGTCAGGGAGGGCACGGCGGGTGGCCGAAGTGGGAGATCGTGGAGTAGGGTGGTCGGCCGGAGTAGTTGTGCTTCTCTAGGAAGAAGGAGAAGAAGAAAGGAAGAAGGAGAAGAAGAAAGGAAGAAGAAGAAAAATGTGGTCGGCTGAAATTTTGAGGAGGGAGGAGAGAGAGGGGGTGGGGTTTCCCAAGTTTGGGGATTAGGGCATGCTTGGGAAAGAGTGTGGGAAGAGACTTTTTATAGGGTGTTATGTGGGGGTTGTGTGGTGTGGATGAGCTCAATTCAAATGGATGGTGAGGATTTGACATGAAGAATTTTTATTCATGGGAGGAGGTGTTAACTAGTCAAAGAATGAGGGTGAGGCTTCTTCATTGGTCTTGACCGATGAGGTTATGACACATATTGCAACATTTACAATTAAGCCCCTTAAATTTGGGTATTTGCACAAACACATGAAATGATGCAAAATTTGTGGAAGAAATTGTGTTTGGTGTTTTGTAGGGTGAGGGGGTGTTGTGTGTTTTGCATGGGCTTAATTAAAGGGGCATTGAAATTAAATTGGGATTAAAATAGGATTAATCAAAGTTGGTATCCCTAATTTAATTAGAATAAATTTTTATGTGCTCTTAAATTAAATGGGGGCACATGGGATCTCAATTGGGAGTGACACAAAGGTCATGAATGGTGTAGGCTTGGTGTCAGTCTTGGACCCTTTTATTGGTCTGGCTCAACGGGTTGAGTTGGTATCTCAAAATTTGATGGCAACGACACAGGTGTGCGACACATGATTAAATATGAATTTCGGTTACGGAAAGTTGTGCAATTAAATTAGATCACAAAAAATTATGATTTTGAGAGACGGGAAAGTCCAGCGCCTAAATTGGCGTGTCAAGTCTAGAATGCAACAATAAGTTGGAAATTATGGGCTGATGTTGGGCTCCGAATATTTTAACAATGGTAGGGCGCGCCAAGGATCTAATTAAAGAATCAGACTTCTGTATCCTAAATTCTAAACCTCAATCATCTGCTGCTAAACCAAAATTTTCTAACCCATAACCAGACTATCTATAGAAATAAATGAGGGGGTTTACAGTTTGTATTATAAAGATACTTGTTGACTTGTATGTATTTGAATGTTTGGAAATTGTATATGTATTTTGTTTATATTTAATATTCATGCTCAATTGTGTGTATGTTTTGTTTATATTTAATATTCGTTTGAGATTGGAAATTGTGTGTTTACGATTAATATTCTTATATATAATGATTGTGTCAGGTATTATAGTAGCATGGAAAATTGAATCTATCAAAAATATCAATGTCACGTCCTAGTCCCAAAATACATAGGACTAGAGTACATGGTGATGGCCAACTATGTATCAAGCAGACTCTAGCTCAACTTGAATACGTACACACTATCTATAATAGGCATAATTTCTAATTTGGCAAGTCTAACTGCATCTCAATCCATATTAAGAATAAACATCAAGAATGAACAATATGGTTCATGTTCTGCAACCCACTAACATATATGTCCAAATAGACTCGAAAGAATCATATGAATATATCAAACTAGGCTATGTTAGCATAATAAGTCAAACGAGAAATAAATATATTAATGGATAATGATGAATGTAAATACAAATAGATTAATTTTATCAAGAATCTAAAAGACTCCGGTAGAGACAAATCCACTACTAGTAGACGAAAAGATAAAGACATAAAAATTAATTGAATTATATGCTAAAAATAAACTAAGCATTTGCAAGGCATCAACTACTGGCGTACCCTCAGGTCCAAGTCCATACGTCTGCAGATATTCCTCGTCTGCTAAATCTGGAAATGAATCAGGTTCTCACTGGAACGTAACAAGATACATATAAACATGTCATTATGTAATAGTAAATAAACGTGCAATTGGAAGAAGCAAGAAAATAAAGACAGCATGAAATACAAACAGTGACGCATGAAAAAAAATAGTGCTATTAGACGTGGTTAAATAGAAAATCAAATAACAGTCACGGTGCGGACCTAGCGGTCCTATAGAGAGTATCACGATGCGTGCCTAGCAATCTATAGAGGGTCTCTATCGCATCACAGTGCGTGCCTGGCGATCGAGAGTGGTCAATAGCCAACTCCTAAGAAGGGACAAGATGACATATCTCTATCGCGTCACGGTGCGTGCTTAGCGATCGAGAGTAAAATTATGATGATAAGTCAAGTTAAATACAAGTAACATGAATACATGATCAGGTCAAGTCACTCAAGTAAACAAAACTATGGAACAAATCGAATTTACGTGTGAAAGTATACAAAAATAACTAATGATAAAGCAGATAATATAAGGTATAAGACATGAAAATAAATCATGTCAACATCAATATGCCAAGCTAGGAAGTAAGATAACTAGAAAAGAAGCATGTACGAACAGAAATAATGGAAAAACATGCTTGTAAATAAACTGTACGAAGTGAGCAAGGTATCTTGCATGTTTTCGAGGGTGGTGTAGTCACAATCTCAAGACACGCAATCTAATCTACTAGCTATCCAATCATGTCATCAAGCCACGTAATCCATCATACAAAATTTAGCATGAGTTAGATCTACAAAATTACCTATAACTAATAATCTTAAATAATCAATTTTTCTATGATATTTACTAATAATTTTGAATAAAATTATCAAAAAATATGTTTTTCCTATATTAAATTCTGATTTGTATGTAAACTATGAATTTTAAGCCATTAGGATCAAGTTTACAAACATAATATTTGTGACGTACAAATCGAGGCGTTCAATTGACCAAAAAGTCAACTGACACAAATCTGAAATTTGATTACACCATAATATAGATTTTAGTACCATAAGAACGTTGGAATCGACGGTTTACACAAATCTTGAATCGTTGCGAGATATCGCAGTTATAATTTCTAGTTTGTCGATTGATAGATCGCTAGTTGTATAAGGTTTTTACGAATTAAACAGTATATAAAATTAATCTAATAAGTTCTGAAAAATATTTACGTTAATGGTATCTGTTTCATCTTTCGAAACATCAAACAGATCGTGAATCTGACTTCGAATCTCCCGAAAACTAGAAAACAGCGTGACATGTTCGTATTTCAGACAGTTGATACTAAAATAATTCTACTGAAATTAATATTTTGAATTACAGGAAACAAGTTTTAGTTTTGAAAACCTTACCTCGATACGGTTTTAAAAAAATGGCGCATGATTCGGAGTTAAGAGTTAGGAGATATAATACTTCCAAGTCAATGTAGCTACTAAAATATGGGACTATTTTTGTGACAAATTTTGGGGCTGTTTTGGACGAAAAATAGAGATAGATTTTGAATGATAGGAAAGAAAAGAGATTATATATATATATATTTATTTCATATTTATTTACTTTAATAGGTAGGATTTAATGCAAATAGATATGAGTTGATTTGTTAGGATATAATATGAATGAAGTTATTTTCCTAGTAGACTTATGATTATGATTAAGTTAAATTATAGTTTAGATTTATCTAAATAATTTATAATCTTATATAAAATTATATAGATAGTACATATAATCTATACATATATTTTACTTAAATAATTTATATCTAATCTTATTTGTACAAGGTGTATTATTAACACTGAATTAGCATCTATCCCATATTAAGTATATAATACAATCCAAAATCTAAAATACTATTTATTCTATTAGTTATTTCTAATTACTTATTTTAGAGCCTAATTTAATAAATAAAAATTATTTTAAAAAAATTTAGAAATTGGACAGGGGATTTACTTTCTACCACCTTAAAAGAATTTCGTCCTCGAAATTTAAATTCATCAATATTCCTTAAAAAAAAAAAAATTTAATTATATGTCCACAGTTAACATAATCTTCTCGAAATTTAAATCTATCATTATCCCCTAAATATTTTAAATTCAACCAGTACCATATTCCTTAAGATCTTGTCCTCAAAACTTAAAATCCAAAAATCTAAACTTTGAGTAATATAATAATTATCTCCTAAAGTTTTTTTTCCTAACCTTGATAAGTTATACCTTATTAATTTCTTCAGTATCAAAATTTTACTTTTTTTCACAATCGATCGTATTCCAAATTTCAAAATCCTTAGTCCTTAAAATTTTAAATATAAATTCCACCCTCAGAATTTTAAGTTGATGATTCAACCCTAAAAATTCAAAAATCAAATCAAATTCTCAAATCATAAATCCATCTATCAAAATTCAAAATTTTAAATTCAACCCTCAAGACATTTTTCTCCTCAAATTCAAGTTCCTATTCTAGTGTCCCTTTTTTCACATCAACTCAAATAATCGTAAATATTCCAAAAAAATTGAAGTCAAGAGCACTTAAATCTTTCACTCTTATTTTACTTGATTTCCTTCTTAATGACCATCTAAGAGTTTCACCTTCAATATATAAGAATTTTAACTATAATTCTTTTTTTTAATACAACTTCTACCCACCTTAAAATCGATCAATATTTCATAAATACAAGATTATACGTTTAAGAACAAAATTCTCAAATCATTTAATAGTGTTCATAAATCCTCATAAAATTAATTCATTCATAACTTATATTATATCCCCTTTAATAAATCCTTAATTGCCAAGTAATTCATCTAACAATGTAATTGACATTAGGGTATAATCCCATTAATACCAATATTTCTATCTTATATCAAGCGCACGAACATTCATCTTTCCGAAATAGGAGATGATGAGAAAAAAAAAAGATTTCAAGAAAGATATATCCGAATACAAATGCAAGATTCAAGGGCGATGGTAGAATTCAAAAGAGAGTTGTCAAGGCAGTTGTGGATTGAGATCCTATTTTGGTATATTCCTATTTGCAAACTCTTATCGGTACAATTACGTAACTGATACAATATACTCTGACATCATGGGCCACCACAATCAAAGGTAGCAACGGACTAGCTATTGATTAGTGACGGAATACTTAGGTTAGCGACGGTTAGTGACAAAAAACTTAAAATCTCAGGATTGTGACGGATTAACGACGAAAAACTGGAAATTTTCCTCGGTAACATGTTGTGTGGTACCAAAAATGTACTAAATATGTATCAAAAATTATCGGTGAATCTGTCGCTAATCCGTCGCTAGCAGCGACAGCTTAGCGACAGAATTTTCGTCGATAACCTACTAAAAAATTTAGAAAAATGGGCTCATACATTCCGTCGCTAATACGTTGCTCTTCGTCACTAGGTTCAGCGATGGAAGTAATGTCGCTAATCCGTCGGTATGTATGTTGCTAATTCTGTCGCTAAAGCGATGGATTAGCGATAATTTTTTGGCAGCGACATAAAATCTAGTGACGACACATTTCTGTCGCTAATCCGTTGCTAACTTTAAATAGCGACAAAAGATGTATTTTAATAACGAAAAAGTTTGTTACTAAAACTCATTATTTTTATACTGGCATGACTCCAACTTTGTAGATTTGAGCCCCAGAATTACCTTTTTATTCAACAAGTAGCTCATTCCCTTGTCGCTGATATGGTTGAGCCGCCTGTGCCACAACTCGTTAGACGTATCACTGACTACGTTCACCTCATGTGCCCCATATGCGCTCCCTTCCGTATAGTAG
The DNA here is from genome assembly GCA_036927795.1 of Iris macrosiphon. Classification (NCBI taxonomy): domain Eukaryota; kingdom Viridiplantae; phylum Streptophyta; class Magnoliopsida; order Asparagales; family Iridaceae; genus Iris; species Iris macrosiphon. The sequence continues at coordinate 52,194,154 of JAYESA010000012.1, read as the reverse complement.
AGTCTGGACCTATTAATTCATCTGAAAATCTCCATCAAACCTCTGGAAAGCTTCGATTGACCGTTCCCGAAGAGATTAAAGAATCCCTCATCATCCAACTTTCCTATCGATACCAGGTTGAAACAGATATCTGGGACATGAAGAACATCCTTGAGAACAAGAACTGCACCCTTCTTGATTCTCAAATGCACACCTCCATTAGCAACAGTCTTTGACACATCTGTTTGCCCATCTTCAACACTCCACAGTCGCATGTTGTGTAGGTGGCAAATAGTGCCATGTTGTGAGATACGTGCGCTAAAACCCTGAGTCCACCAGCCAAAGAATCGTCATCGCATGCGAGGTTCATGATTATCTCATTACCTATAATGATCACATCGCCTCCATGTACCGAGACAGCCGATGTCGTGTTCTCGCTCTGCTTCCCCTTGTCTCCCTTCTTTTCTCTCTTCCAAGCAAAATAGTTTCGCTTGATGCGCCCTTCTTGCCACAATGATAGCACCTGAGTCATTGTATCGACCCTTGGACTTGTCTCTACTCTTGTCTCTCCTACTGCCTGGGCCGCTGCTTTTATCCCTTCCATGGCTCTCTGAAACTAACGCCTCTGAATGGGATAAAAAGGATGTGCCCTGAGATTTTTTTTCGCATATCCTTATTAAATACACCACTCTTGGCGAACTCCAGACTGACCATGCCTTCCAGAGCAGAAGCGATCATAGACACTCGTACGGTCTCCCACGAGTCTGGCAAAGTACACAACAACCACAACTCCCGAACTTCATCGTCGAACTTGACTTCCATCGAGGATAGCTGGTCAACCACGTCCTGGAACTTACTCAAGTGATCCATGATAGAAGTACCATCTTTTTACGCAAATCCATCATTGTTCGGATCAGGAACAACTTGCTTATCTTGGTATTTTTTGCGTACAAAGATTTTAGCTTCTCCCAAAGTGTCTCCGCACGATCTATACAAGCAACATGATTGTACACGTTCTCATCAACGAACTATCGTATGTGCCTACACATCTGTATGTGCTCAAAATTTCAGTCATCTTCGAATTTATCACTGGATCTCTCGGAAGCAAACACCGGAAGATACAGCTTCTTAAGAAATAGCAATTCCTTCATCTTGCTCTGTCACTAGTGGTAGTTGGAACCGTTTAGGTTTACCATGCGCACCAGCTTCGCATCCATCTCTTCTCCTTGGTTTGATTGTCAACTTTTGAAACCTATCTAAAAATAAAGCTCTGATACCACGTGTTGGTATCAGTAGAACAGAAACAATACTCTGATACCACGTGTTGGGAACTAAACGCAGAATCCATTCCCCCAAACCAAGAAACTGCGAGAGAACCAAGCAATAACAAAGCACAAAACCAAACGTCAAACCACACAGAAAATTACACGCAGACACAAGCAATTTTTACTTGAAAAACTCAGATAAAAAAACCACGGGACGATCAGAACCCAACCTGAAAAGCCTACATATTGAAATAGAAGTACACCCTCTACAAACTATTCACCAAATCTAACATGGATCACCACAAGTCTTTGGAATAGAAAACTGATCACAGACACACGAAGAATAGAGACAACGACAAATAAAAATTATCAGAAATGATCCCATCTTAAAAATAGTCACGGATCTCTCATTTCACCTCCCAAAAGTTACAAAGCACTCTTTCCACCTTTTTGTTGTATTACATGAGCCTTTTTATAAACCCTTGCATGAATTAGAGTTTCCATGTATTGAAAATATATATATGGAAGTCCAAAATATATATATGAAAATCCAATATATTTAATCATATATTTATGGTCAAAGATATGGAAATCCAATCATATATTGTCTTGCCAAAAATTGAAAATCCAATTATATGAAAAATTAATATATGAAAGATTCAATTATAAATATATGGTCAAAGTCAAAGATAAAAATCCAATAATATATTTGCTTATCATAAATGTTCTAAAATATGACGCTCGATGTACATTCCGAGCTTTTTCGACACATGAATGACGCTCGTCGCACTCCGGAGTATTCTCCACGTAGGTTGGAAATCTCAGTCACTCCAACAATTAATTGTCGAGTATAAGTTTTTGGACATGGCCTAGTTAATTTTCTTTTAATCGAGCCAATAATCAGCCAGACCACTTAACCTAGCTGGTAATGAGACCAAGTAAAAAAATATGCTTGGTTGGGAATACATGAGTCCAATTTGTGAACTAAGAAAAGAAAATTTTCTAGTAACATGAAAAGAAGAGAAAAAAAACACTTAGCATGTCGGCTATGCGGGAAGAATAGATAGCCTGAGGTGGGAGAAGGAAGACGCCCTAGCATTTTTCATACGGATAATGGTTAGTGTTTTAACTTAATTTGTATGGAATTTAATTAGGAAACTTGGTACATGTTTTTTCATGGAGGTACTGAAATTTACGGGTACAATAGTCATCAAGTGCTGATTCAGGTGTGTAATTTGTGTTAGTCATGAGACTTAATCAAAAGATGAAAGAATGGACCAGGAACAGAGGTTCAAGCATGTCACGTCCTGATTTCGTGAAATAGATAGTCGTCCCCCGGACGTAATACGGTGCGTGTAGTTTACGCAACGTACAAGACCAAGGTATTTTATATAACGAGCACATATTCAGAGTACGCAGATAATAGAACACAATATTGAAACAAGAAAAAGTTCTCTTTATTGATAATGAATATATTTTACAAACTTTTGAACAAGTACAAAAGGTTGCCGCAAGGGCTTACAAAAGTGGACGCAAAATGAGATAGTCGTTCGGTACATTACATTATTTTACTAAAACTTCAAAAGCTATAGACACCTTCGGGCGAAGCTATAGCCTTTCCACGAAGCTGCATAAGGTATGCGCACGAGCTCCTAGGACTTCAAAACGTCGCTTCAAGGGCACTATCAGGATGTGCCGGTAGGTGAACTGGATTGGAAAGTCGCTCTAGCTTCTTGCAGGATCTCCTTGGCGCTGAAAACCTATTACAACGAGGATCAGTACATCGAAATGCACTGGTGAAGGCGAGCTAACCCAACTATATCAATCAACACATTGTTTATGTGAAGCATGCAAGTTATTATGTGGTCTTTCTATCTTGCCTTAGTTCAATTTACAAGCAAGCAATGGATATAAGAAATTGACCAAAATAAACATGCCACCGCTCGGTGACTTTCACCTTCCCGTCTGAACCACCTTCAAACACTTATCATGACCTTACCTGACACGAAGACATAGTTAGCTTCCACAATTTAAATATACAAGGGGTGTCACTTGCACGTTGCCATAGTGGACGAGTTATAGTCTCGGGATGGAATGACATGCAACGCATGGAATAGGAGCGTTACAGGCCATCCTGTCCGAAGCAGACGACTATCAGGGAGTTCCGTTCGGATCAGATCGGTGTCAGTGCCCCAGCGACCATCCGCATGAACTAAGGCCTTGTGCACAACAAACGAAGTCTAACTAAGTTATCAATCGAGACAGTTTAAGGCAACATAAGCACGAGACAAGTAACATGGCATTATATTTTTTGTATAGTCTCCCTGATCAGTTTATTACATAGCAAGGTGTGTTCTATACATAGCACAATAATAGAAGAAGTATATATTCTAACTAGAATTGAAACATGATGAAAGAATATTCTAAGCAAACTAGCATGCAACAAGGTAGCGCTCACAAGTTGATTGACAAGCATCAAGTAATCCAAGTCTATTCCATTTTATCTTGACATCTTTTAGTTATTATGGTATCGTCTGATCAGAACAATCAAGAGAGCAATATTTATAGGAGTGAAGACTTGGAAGAAGGATCAGCTTATCGAAGTATAGCCACTCACAAGTTGGTGGAAAAAGAAAAGGAAAGAGGTGCTTGAAGACTCCGCTCGCGCGACGCCTACAGCATGATCACATGCAATGCCACAAACAGACAATCAATACCTCTTCTCCTCTTTCCAAGCTCGAAACGAAAGTGCAGTTCAACGAACAAAAGCAATAAAATCCATCGAAACCATTCAAGAAAATGCAAATTCGAAAACTAACTCGAAAGCATGAAAGCAACAATGTGACAGCGAAAACTAGGCAAGAAAGCTTGTAGCGGAGAGGTCCCCCTTGACTCTGCCGCTTAGTCCGTCCTTGGTACTCGGTCCACTGAATATGGGAATCGATTCGGAAGAATCCAATCCATAAGGAGAGAAAGATCTTGATTCAATCTATCCCGATCGAACGATACTAAAAGTATTTCTTAGTCGCGCTCCCCGAAAAGGGGGAACGCAGCACCACATCCTAACCAACTAATAAGAAGTTTCGTCCTTGAAACTTAGGAATAAAACCCACCACTATGAAACAATGAAGGAAACTTGTCCTTCATTTCGGACTCAAGCTCCCAAGTCGACTCTTCGCCCTAATAATTTCTCCAAAGCACGTGAACGAGAGGAACCAAACGACTATGAAGCAATCAGCTTGCTCGACATATGTCAAGTCCGCCTTCGAGTCTAGTTGATCAAGATCCACCACACGACTCAGATCGTACACGTACTTCCTAAGTTAAGAAACGTGGTAGATATCATGCAACTCTGATAATGACGGTGGCAGGGCAATCTTATATGCGACTTGGGCGACTAGCTTGAGTATTTCGAACGGGCCGACGAATCTTGGACTTAGCTCATTTTGCTCCAAATCTGTTAAATCCTCGCATGGACGAGACTTAGAGAACTACATGATCGTCTTCTAAGAACTCAAGAGGTCGACGATGCGCGTCTAAGTATCTCTTTTGACGGCTTTGTGCTACATTCAGTCGTTCGCGGATCAAGCATATCTTTTAGACGGTTTGTTCTATGAGTTCTGGGCCAAGAATTTGTTGTTCACCAACTTTATCCCAACAGATAGGGGATCTACACTTCCCCCCATACAATGTCTCATACGGCACCATTTGAATGCTGGATTGATAGCTACTATTGTATGTAAATTCGGCTAACGATAGATGCATGTACCAACTTGACTTCAGGTCCAAGGCGTAGATCCGTAGCATGTCTTCGAGGATCTGATTTACCCGCTTAGTCTGGCCGCCTGTCTGAGGATGGTAGGCACACCGTGGAGTCGAACGATCTCATCGAGGTAGATCTACGCCAGACGGTCGACACTCCAAGCAACTTTGATAGGAAGAAAGTGAGCTGACTTGGTGGGTCGATCGACGATGACCCAGACGGCATCATTTTTCGTTGCGTCTTTGGCAAACCAACAAGCAAGGTTCTGCATCTCCCCGCCCGGCTTCTGGTGCTCGACCTTTACTCGCTGACAGGCCATGCATTGCGATAGAAATAGCGCCACATCCCTCTTCATGTCGTGCCACCAAAACATCGTGTGGAGGTCTCGATACATCTTCATGCTTTCTGGATGTGAAGTGTAACTCGCATAGTGAGCTTCGGTGAGTATCTCTTTTCTGATATTTGCATCGTTAAGAACACATAAACTTCCTTTCACCCGCATCATTACATCCGTGCTCACCACAAAGTCGGTCGTCTTTCCTGCTGAGATAAGATTACGCACTTCTCTGACACACCCCGGCCTCCGTAAGGGGCCGCCAGGACCACCGCCTTTGCCCCGTCGCGGAGCCGGAACCGGATGAGTATCACTTCGCCTCGGCGCACCGAACGCGAATCACCACGCCTCGACGCCGCTCCCGCGGGACGAGAGTATATATGGCCCATTTGAATACCAGGACGTGATGTTGTGCGAGCCTGGCGTTGCGCCCGCTGTAAACCCTCTCATTTTATGTGTTGGTGCTAATACCCAAAATTAAGGGGCTTAGTTGCAAAAGTTGCACTAGGTGGCAACACCACATTGGTTCAAGCCAAATGGAGAAGCCCTTCATTCTTTGACTAGTCAACACCCCCTCCCATGAATGAAAATTTTCTATGATCATTCTTGGCCATTCATTCAAATAGTGAGCATCATCACCACACACTCTCAATCCCCATCCCTATAAAATATCTCTTCCTACACACATACCAACTGGCCCTAATACCCAAATATTGGAAACCCCCCACTCTCTCTCTCCTTACTCTTCCCTACACACCCACAGCCGAGTTTCGCTTTCTCTTCTTCCATTTTTCCTTTCTTCTTCCTTTCTCCTTCTTCTTCTTCAAACCCTGAACCCGACCGGCCCTCACCCGCTCCGGCCACCTCCCCACCCCCGGTCGACACCCCCGCTCCGCCTCCTTCATTACCGGCTGAACCACAACACCTCCCCGCGGCTTCTTCTTCTCCGGCGAGCTGTTGTTGCCACCGCCACACGTCGAACCATCGTCACCTCCAACAACCTCCAACCGCGGCGGCTTCATCGCCATCATCTTCGACAGCGCCATCCCGCCGAGCAGTGGCGTCTCCCCGCTGCACCCATTGTCCTCCACCGCCATCCACCACGAACCACCGTGACCGCCACGACCACCACCTCCACAGCACTTCCCCACGACCACATTATCGTCGACTTCACACCACCCACGCCAACAGCACCATCACCGGTACCACCACCATCTTGACCGGTCCACTGCACTTTCCATCCGGCCGACTTCCCTCCGGCCACCCTGCTTCTCATCATCATCATTAACACCACCACTACTCCAGCCTCTCCATCGACCAACCTCCCCGCGGCCACCACCCGCAGCACCATCACCATTCCCTCCGGTCGACTTCACCATCAACCTCACCACCATCAACACCCCCACGACCTCCCTCTCCGGCGTGTCGCAACCGGCCAGCATCACCACCACATCGCCAAGGTGAACTCCCCCTCCTTGTAGTGTAATATTGTTTGGGTTAGTAATATTGTGAATTTGTTATATATAGCTTGCTTAGTTTAGGGTTCATGTAGGCTATATTGAGTTTAGGGTATTTGAATACATGGAGATATTTAGAGTTGTACATGTAAGAGTTTTAGAGTTTATTGTATTTTTAAATATAATGATTGATGGTTAAATGCAAGGATGGTATTTAGGATTTTTAAATGCTAGATGTGAATCTTAGAATTTAGTGTATTTTGTTACATGCATAATAATGAATTTATTAAGGAGCAGGTTAATTATTGTGGAATGGTGTTGCGATATCAAGAACATTGAATATTATTGAGGTGCAGATTGTCGTAGAAAGACGTTATGATATCAAAGCAGTGATTAATATTAAGAGCTAATATTTTAATGATGAAACACTGATGGATATTGAGGAGCAGGTGATTGTTGTGTACTAGTGTGTAATATTGAACCAATAGCCATTCATTGACGTTTGATAAAAAATGATGAACATAATTACGTAGTAGTTTTATTGAGAAATGGGAAAGATTGTATATGTTTGAGGATTTGATGATGGTTTGAACCACGGAGTATCGTGATGAATATAGTAAGATTGAGGTTTGGATTGATGATATTGTACAGATGATTAATTTGATTAGATATAGCATACCCCGAGTCAACCTTGGTCAACCCTCTAGCTTCGTATCCATGTGATAGTCTATTGATCGAGGTTGAACATAATGTTAGACGTGTGTCACATCTTATTTCAGTCTCGTGATAGTCTATTGATCGTGCTTGTATCTCGTCTGTAGGTACTACGAGACCCGCGGACTTGGACATTGTACCGGATCCCCGTCATCAGCAGCCGGACGCAGGCAAGTGTACCTTGCCACCCTGTATTTCAGTTATCAGATATCTATTATTTTATTATATGCATTGTGCGCGAGTTTGATTAGAATCGTTACTTCGCGTCCGGGTCACAACCGGGTGCAGACTTTCGCCGGTAACGTTTGGTAACGAATGATAGATGTTCGTAACACATCGATGTACGTACCTGTGTATATCGTAACCCTGGGACACATTCAGACACTATCATCGTGCCAGATTTTCTGTATCCTGATACTGACATCATGACCGAAACCTGGGACGACCTAAGGGTCGCACTAACTGATAGTTACTTTAGTATGGCAAGACTGCTTGATAGAGGTTCAGGTTCAGCGCACAATCGTTGACCGCTTGGGAAAGGGAAGACAGTTACTAGACGTTTGGGCTCCTCTGCACGTGCTTATATATGTATATGTATTATTTTCTGTAGTGCTCTTGTATCTAGAGTAGTTGTATCACCCGTGTGACTCTTTGTCCGGAGATGCGGTACGTCCCGTGTGTTTCCGTGTCCGGAGCTACGATTTTATTTTGGACAGCCCACGCGTCGAACATTGTCTTTAAACTGTGTCTCACTTAGTTGGTTATGCTAGATTACACCGTCGTTGCACTTGCTTCTTTCTGTTATACTTGGCATACTGTATTTTTGTACCTTGTTACGTCCCTCTGAGGACCTGGTTCCCTTCCAGGTTTAGTCGAGGAAGATTACCGAGAGAAGTACGGACCGAGAGCATTTCCGACAGCTGGACCAATTGTAGAGGACGAGATCATTCCTGAGGATTTCGTCTGATCTTTGGTAGTGACACTAACCTTGGAACAGTATTACTATCTAGATTTCAGATACCGTCTAGTTATCTTATTGCTTACTTTCATTCCAGTATTTGTACTAGCGAGTTTGTTCTCGTGTGACTACTCTAGTATTTGTACTATGATATATTTTTTCGTGACATTTTCTTTCTGCACATTAGTAGTTGTGATTACCTCTATGTGCTCTTATATCTGTTGCCTATGGATGAGATTTAGATTCACTATTTATGTGTTATGTGTTGGGTTATTCATTGTACTTTACAGCTTAGGTGCACTCCGACGGGGCCCATTAGATTGAGATGTCCGCCGAAGTGTGCTGCTGGCCATTGCCACGTGACTCAGTTCCTTATCTTTGGAACCGGGACGTGACACCCGCACAAGGCAATATCGTTTAAGTTGTTTGCTTTTGGCTATCATCGCATCAATCGAATAAGCAGCGGAGGGACATTGTTGCAACGCAATGCATTTAGCCAACTGAATATTCGGGACAATCGAGGGACTGGGTTCTTTGATTACAAAGGCATCGTTCCATACATTATACCCCCTTATAGGAAAGCATGCTCGGGGCAATCGAAACACAAACATTCTGGGTCTTGGGGATTGAGGCACGCCTATCGCTCCCTCGGACGATCCAGTACCTGCAAGCAAGTAAATTGTTGGTGGGTCAGCACTTTTATAAGTACTGGTGAGATAAAACAACTGAACAGAAGCAAGCATTCACTAAAACCAACACTAAGTAATCATGTTGTAAAATATTACACTACTAGTGATCTTTCTAGTTTTACCTAGGTTCGTTACATGCAGGAGTTGATAGCAGGGTCATATTACATTGCTTTGGAAACATCTTTAGAAAACAGAGTTTCATATGCGATAAGCAAGACAAGCCAATGTTCTGTTTCAGGGTGTGTGCAGCGTGTCTCGTGTGACTCTAGGGACAAATGCGCATCTAGACACACATGCACATCTTAGGGGCAGTCCATCTATCCAAGCCAACACAATGAACTTAGCTTATATGCAGTGCGGTCCCCGAGTATCTCAGGATCGGCAGCGGTTGATCTAGCATACCAATGACTCTTTATCTGATGCTAAAGGCAGCTGTGACTCATGGTTGCTTTTCACTATCATGGTAGCAGCCGTGACACATGCAGTTCAGCTCTCCATCAATAGCCATTGTCAGACCGATGTGAATGCATGGAACACTATCAAATAAACTCTAGTATGCAGACGAGACGAACCATCAATCTATATTGCATTGTTGCGGGGGCAAGCCGCCTTATCTTTGAACACATTCAGGCACGGTATGGTTCTCTCGGAGCATAGGGGATAGTGAACATGTTCATGCACTCTTAGACAAGCGTTTCAGGATTCTTTGTTAAGCAGACATGTTCGTTTCAAAGACAAGCTAGGTGAGTTCGTTTATTAACATGCAAGGCAGGTTCTATCATTCTCTTATGAAAACATGCAAGCAAAAACTCAGATTTATTATTAAGGCATGCAAGAATCAGAGAACGAAGTTCTGCCCACTCACCTTGATACGTAATGCCGACGCCTTAATAATAAATCTGAGTTAGAGACATGTTCATTTCAAAGACAAGCTAGGTGAGTTCGTTTATTAACATGCAAGGCGTGTTCTATCATTCTCTTATGAAAACATGCAAGCAAAAACTCAGATTTATTATTAAGGCGTGCAAGAATCAGAGAACAAAGTTTTTGCTATTAAGGCGTCGGTATTACGTATCAAGGTGAGTGGGCAGAACTTCGTTCTCTGATTCTTACACGCATTAATAATAAATCTGAGTTTTTGCTTGCATGTTTTCATAAGAGAATGATAGAACCTGCCTTGCATGTTAATAAACGAACTCACCTAGCTTGTCTTTGAAACGAACATGTCTGCTTAACAAAGAATCCTGAAACGCTTGTCTAAAAGTGCATGAACATGTTCACTATCCCCTATGCTCCGAGAGAACCATACCGTGCCTAAATATGTTCAAAGATAAAGCGGCTTGCCCCGCAACAATGAAATATAGACTGATGGTTCGTCTCGTCTGCATACTAGAGTTTATTTGGTAATGTTCCATGCATTCGCATTGGTCGGACAATGGTTATTGGGGGAGAGCTGAACTGTATGTGTCACGGCTGCTACCATGATAGTGAAAAGCAACCATGAGTCACAGCTGCCTTTAGCATCAGATAGAGAGTCATTGGTATGCTGGATCAACCGTTGCCGATCCTGAGATACTCGGGGACCGCACTGCATATAAGCTAAGTTTATTGTGTTGGCTTTGATAGATGGACTGCCCCTAAGATGTGCATGTGTGTCTAGATGCGCATTTGTCCCTAGAGTCACACGAGACACGCTGCGCACACCCTGAAATAAAATATTGGCTTGTCTTGCTTATCGCATATGAAACTCTGTTTTCTAATGATGTTTCCAAAGCAATGTAATATGACTCTGCTATCAACTGTTGCATGTAACGAACCTAGGTAAAACTAGAAAGATTACTAGTAATGTAATATTTTACAACATGATTACTTAGTGTTGGTTTTAGTGAATGATTGCTTCTGTTCAGTTATTTTATCTCACCAGTACTTATAAAAGTACTGACCCACCAACAGTTTACTTGCTTGCAGGTACTGGATCGTCCGAGGGAGCGATAGGCGTGCCTCAATCCCCAAGACCCGGAATGCTTGTGTTTCGATTGCCCCGAGCATGCTTTCGTATAAGGGGGCATAATGTATGGAATGATGCCTTTGTAATCAAAGAACCCAGTCCCTTGATTGTCCCGAATACTCAGTTGGCTAAATGCATTGCATTGCAATAATGTCCCTCCGCTGCTTACTCGATTGATGCGATGATAGCCAAAAGCAAACAACTTAAACGATATTGCCTTGTGCGGGCGCAATCCCAGGCTCGCACGGTATCACGTCCCGGTATTCAAACGGGCCACACATACTCTCGTCCCACGGGAGCGGTGCCGAGGCACGGTGATGCGCGTCCGATGCGCCGAGGCGCGGTGATACGCATCCGGTTCCGGCTCCGCGGTGGGGCGGAGGCGGTGGTCCTAGAGGCCCCTTATGGGGGCCGGGGCGTGACAGAATGGTATCAGAGCTTGGCTATACGTCTTTGGACTTCGTTTCGACTATCTCAGTTTCGAAAGCTCGTTCGTGAGTTATGTGCACGCTCTCTCTCAATATCCCAAACGAAATATTCCAACAATAAGTCTAAATACTTTCGAAATGCGCATTTAAATGATATGATTGCTTGTATGAAATTGTGATGCAATTGGCCTTTGTGCCAACCTGGGTGAGAAACTTTAAGATTTACGCAAGTAGCTTGTCCGATTTCACTATCGCTAAGTTTGGTTGAATGCATATATTTGAGGAACGCCTTGAACGTGTGCACAATCCAAGACTAACGAGATGTAAAACTCGAGTGCTAAGACTTTGCTATCGCTAAGTTGGTTGGCGTGCTCATGCTAGAGGTGCACTTCGAATATGCGCACGACCCAGACTTGCAATATGCTGATCTCGATGCTAGTACAAATGAATATCCACCTGAACAAGTATAACGACTTGTATAAGTATGCCTCAACCCTAGATTATGGCCTGCCTTCAGGAAGTCTCGAGGACGAAACTTTTTCTGAGTGGCGGATGATGTAACACCATGTTCCGCTCAAGCGGATTGCCGATTCAAACGGCAAAAGTGCAATGTCCCGACCCACTTTGCTCAGGCGAGAATACTCGTTTGAGGCAAAGGATATCCAGACTTGTCCCTACAGGAGTTCGGCTTAGGCTTTCAGAGGCTCGCTCGGAGTATCGCTCAACCGAGGCGAATCATCGCTAAGGTGGGTGGCTACGGTGAACTTGTCTTTGCTTAGCCAGCACACTTAAAATATGGAATGATACATGCTAGTCGCTAGGCGAATCACCCCATGCATGTTAATAAGAATACAACGCACCTAGCTAAGGGATTAATCCCAACTTGTATTGCTTGTGCTAGAACATGGAACTGAAACATTGCTTATATTCAGACCCTCGCATGCAACCTTAGATCTTGTAGCTCGGAAAGTCCCTTACGATTTCACTCCTCGGCTTACCATCGGGCCCGAGCCAACGTAAATGCTTAAGTTTCTTATGAAATACATACTTGTCTGCTTACATGTTAACTTCTTGATTTATGAACTTATGCCACAAATGTCTAACGTTATCCGTATCGTTCATGCATTGAGTCAGCCAGGAGACTATCCAATAGTTCTTCTGTGCAATTGAACCTGCAAGTATCCGGGACCGTTAGGTCACCAAGGCAATCCCCGAACCAGGGGCATGCATCAAGGCAAATTGAATCAATGAATAGAATCCATGTCAAGTTTATATCTGAATGATAATCACATCCAATTACATCTGAAGGAGAATTGTCAAGTAAATCATGAATCACAGCTCGTGGAGCAAAACGCTCGGTTCAGAACAAGAATAATGGATTATCATAACAAGTTATGGGTTTGGAAAGACCTTAACCTGCATGTCGCGGACAACTCGAAAACGAGGTATCGTTTCATGGGCGGTCTCCGGGGCACTGGAACCGACCCGATCCGGATGGAACCCAACGTTATAGTCTCACGTGATTGACGGGATAGTTTGTAGCGCACCACGTTCTTTCGTTGCATACCCTTCCCGTCAATGACTATGGTCCTTTATGGCTATGCCAGCGACAAACGTTCATATAGATAAGTCATCCTCGCTTAGCGGCTATCCACGTGCGAGTCATTGCATCGCATCGAGAATAACTGAACACCTGAATGATCATAACACAGTGCTTGCATATGTTATTGTCCCTGAATGTATATTTTTGCTCGTGCTTGAATTAACTTGGTTTGCCTTGGACAGGGAAGGACAAATGGTAAGATGGTAAGTCTCGCCGTGTTTCCTCTTATATCGCACGGCGTACTGCCACACAAGTTAGGCTATTCAAACATTGCCATGAAACTGATCCTAAGGCAAATAGAAAGACAACATAATAGTTGGTGCACGGAACGTATATTACGTCTTTGGATTTGTCGAGTGGGCGAGTAGCCTCCCCACCAGTGCATTCGTGTACTGATAATCCACCTGGTTGTTTGCAGGGTGCAGGAGAACCTCGTTCGGTACGGATGCCCCCTTCGTGCGAGCTAAGGCATAGAGATCACTCTGGAGCCTTGGAGTGTTGCGTCCGAAACAGAAGCACATATACAAGACATAATGTTGGAACATCGCCTGTACATCTTTCCACAAATGTAGCCACTTTGCACGCTTTTACTGTTTCAGAGAGAGAGGCTTGAGCAACTTGTAATCTCGGCTATACGCCGCCTGTAACACTTGCTTATATCAATAAAGAGTTTGCTTTACTTCTACTTGTGTTATTCAATGCTTCTGCTATTGTCGACTCAGTGAACTTGTTACCAAATCGCCTATGCGTAATTTCGCTGCACTCGGACAATCTGTGCGACCATGTGGCATAGACCTCTTACCGCCAGCCAATGAACCACGGCCTTGCACGGGCGTGACTCACGCTCGTGCGGCATCACGTCCAGATTGGTCAAAGCGATCGTCTCGCGGGGGCGCTGGTTCAGTGATTCTCGCCTAGCGGGGACGGCCGATTAGCCTGCGGGAGATCGGGGTGTGACATTCTCTAGGAATAGGTCGTCCTTTTGAGCGGACTTGACTTTCTCTAATAGGTCTGGTTCAAGACGCAACTAAGCCGCCTGCGCCCCTTTGTATCTGATTCGGAGTGTAATGCCCAAACTTTTCAGATCCCTTCGCAGTCTATCGTCGATGGCTAAGCTTCCTACAAATACTCGACTCAGTGCATCAACTACAACGTTGCCCTTGCCCGGTGTATATCTGATCATCAAGTCAAAGTCACTAAGGAGTTCGAGCCAACGTCGTGGCCGTAAATTCAGATAATTTTGAGTATAGAGGTACTTGAGGCTTTTGTGATCTGTGAAAATTTTACACGGTACGCCATAAAGGTAAAGTCGTCATAACTTCAACGTGAACACTACCGTTGCCAGTTCTAGGTCGTTTGTCGGGTAGTTCTTTTCGTGATGCTTTAATTGTCTCGATGTAAAGGCTATCACATTGTCCCTCTGCATAAGGATACATCCCAAACCCTTGCCTGAAGAGTCACTATAAATCTTAAAATCATCGGGCCCGTATGGGAGGGCAAGAATCGGTGTTGAGACGACTCGTTGCTTTAATTCTACAAATAAAGCTTTACAGTCGTCCAACCACGTGAACGTTTCTCCCTTCCGAGTGAGATGAGTCAGAGGCGAAGCGATCCTTAAAAAATCTTTGACGAATCTTCTGTAGTAGCCTGCTAGACCAAGAAAGCTTCGAATGTCGCTGGCTGACTCAGGTCTCTTCCACTCCACGACGGCTTCAACTTTCTTTGGATCGACTGAGACGCCCTCCGCAGAAATGATGTGCCCGAGGAAAGATATATTTTTCAACCAGAATCCGCATTTACTCAGCTTCGCAAACAACGTCTCGAAGAGTATGAAGCATCATCCGCAGGTGTCCTGCGTGTTTTTCCTCATTCTTCGAGTACACTAAGATATCGTCTATGAATACCACAACGAACTTATCAAAGAATGGTCGGAACACAATCCATGAATGAGGCAGGAGCATTCATTAGTCCAAACGGCATGACAAAAAACTCATACTGGCCATAACGGGTGCGAAATGCTGACTTCGGCATGTCCTCTGGCTAGATCTTAAATTGGTAGTAGCCAGAGCGAAGGTCTATCTTCAAAAATATCGATGTCCCTTACAGCTGATCAAAGAGGTCGTCGGTCATGGGCAGGGTACTTTTTTCGGATGGTGACCTTATTTAGTTCCCGGTAGTCTATGCACAGCCGCAACGTCCCATCTTTCTTCTTCACAAACAGCACAGGCACACCCCAAGAAGACACGCTCGGACGAATGTACCCAAGGTCAATAGTTCTTGCAGTTGGCACTTTAACTCATTTAGTTCTACAGGGGTCATTCGGTATGGAGCTTTGAAAATCGGTTGGGTGTTTGGGAAGGTATCGATGGTGAACTCGATTTCTTGATCGGGTGGCATGCCAGGTAGTTCGTTTGAAAACACATCAGAAAATTCTGCCACAACGAGAAAAGACTCAACGTTTGCACAATCCCGTTGTGTGTCCCGAACCAACGCTAAGTATCCCTCGCATCCAGAGTGTAGCATCTGCCGAGCTAATATCGCATAAATCACCATGCAGGTATTCGACGCTTCCACTGCTGAACCACTCGTGTAGCAGAATTCGGCCTCTCCAGATAGACGAAAGACGACTCGTTTCTCTGCACATTCGATAGTTGACGAGCAAGCACCGAGCCAATCCATCCCCAAGATGATGTCGTAATCTCGAACATCTAGGGCTAACACATCAAGCGACAGTTTCTTTCCTCCAATACAAACATAACCGCCCTGGCATGCTGAACGAACATGTATTTTTGTACCCGGCGGAGTGCTAACACTAAGGTCTAGATACAACAATGTCATCACTAGCTTATTTTCTACAGCAAAATGCGTGAATATAAAACTATGCGTAGTACCATAATCAAATAGTACGCGAGCAGGTATGTTATTGAAAAGCAATATACCTGACACAACGGTGTCCGAAGCGAGGGCCTCTTCCCATGTCAAAGTGTACACTCGGCCTTGAGCTTGACGACACTCTAGTTGCGGCGCGGCTCGGTTGGCTTGATGCGCCAGAGCAGGATTTGGATGTTGAGAGCGAAGCTTAGAGGGGTGCAGACAGTTACTAAGCTAATCACCACAACTATCACTACCCCATTTCCAGGGCAGGATATTTTTTTATTTTAATTTGGTAAATTGTGTATTGATCATAAATATTTGTATTAATATATAATTAGATGCATGTATTTATTTTTATTAATTATTTTAGGATTTTTGCTAGTCTGGACCCATGTCAGACCCTAGTGGACCCTTGTTAGACCCAACCAACACCCTTCTCAGACTTATTTATTGGGTTAGAATAGTTATTTATATTTTAATTAGTTAGTTGGAGTGATTAGAATTTAATTATAGTGCATTTGGAAACCCCAAACCCAGACCCTATTTTGGATGACTTAACTTAGGGGTATTTTGGTCATTGTGTTATGTTCCTAACCCTATTTTCC